>JAHZNE010001320.1:0-14065 GCA_027744055.1 Callyntrura sp. NNG-2020 | reverse complement strand
GATCAAAAGAATATTTCCAATAGAAATTCAGATCAGACGGTCAAATATAAGGCGCAATATTTTTAAAAAAAATGACTCGCACCTAAACTTGGTAATTGTTGAATTTCAAACACGATAGTACAGATAATTATAAATATAATTTTATCGAACACCAGACTAAAAAAATCAGTATGTAAGTATGATGTGCTCTCCGTAGTTTCTCACGAAGGTGGATTACACCGTTTTATTTCTGAATGCTTATAGCTCGCTTTGATGCATTCGCTTACATTTACTCCACCAAACAAATTCTAGAAATGATTTAAAGTTAAGCAAATAAAAACCATTCTTTTTACTGCCATATGTGGTAGACGTCGACTGTTTCTTATAATAATAGTGTGTCAAAATTTCTACTTTTTTATTTAAATACTACCAGCGACAAAAACAAACACTGAAACATCAAAAAAGCTCCATTTACAGAAGTTTACGAAGTAATACCTTTATGCATACAGTCTGATCAATCTGTACAGTACTCCATTAATTTAAGCTGTAATGTGGTTTCACGAAATTTACTTTTAAAGGCAAAAAATATCAGTTTAAAATCAGGGAGGCCAAAAATACTAGTGTTGGTAAGATAGTTGAACATGTAAATAAAAAGCTATCTTTATGAAATCACATTTACGGCCAATACTTAGCTCACCTGTATTTATTAAGCATGTTGCATCTCAATTTTGTAGCATTTGAAATTGTCATATCTCCTGAGTTCTACTTGGCTCCGGGTCAAATTTTAAATTTGTTCTGATTATTTTAATGCATGTGTGTGTAGAAGGAATTCCTGCTTTGAGGTGCAATTTTTGAGTAAAGTGTTCGAAAACGTCAAATATAAGATGTAATTATGTCGCCATTTGCACAGGGTTTAATTAAATGTCACCAGAATTGATGTACCTGAGAAATTTTGCCTGTTATATCAAATGTGCTATTTTTAATTTAAATTTTTTTATTAAGCCCCCGAGGAACTCTTCCTCTTGAGAGTTATAGGTCAAGAATTCATATATCATTGGAATCCCCTTGATGCCAGAAGTTCGCATATGTGTACAAGATTGATGTGAACAAGATGTATTCCACAAAACGCGATGGGGAACTTTTCCCAATGTAACGGGGATACCGTGCGTCCTCCCGTCTCACGATAACTCAATAACGACATCAGATTTTTAAAATTCTGTCTTTGCCAACAGATAACCTATAACTCCAGCTCGGGCAAGTTTGAAGATGGACCCCGAGATGGACCCCCAGGGTTTCCCCGGGTGTCGACTTTTATTTTTAACATACCAACCGTATCTCAATATTGCTGTACAGATACCTATAGGTTACCTAAGTAATTATACAAAAAATCACGGAGGTACATTAACCTCTGCGACCCCCAGAGGGTAAAAACGCCAAAACACTGTTTTCTAAATTGCTCGTGACCGGGAACGAATGGAATTCTGTTTTTACCAAACTCAAACTGGTCAACAGGACCATCTTTTGGTAAATGTTTGACCCCCTGGTCAACCCCCTGGGGTTCCTCCGAAAGTTAATTTCAATTTAATCCTCGTAAACGTTGCGCCTTTCAGCGTTGTATGAGTAACCGCCAAATATAAACATTGTCTTATTGCAGAAGCAAAGCTAATAACATTATACTCCTAATACGACGAGATGGAACATGATTAATGTATTATCGTTACATTTTGTCGATAGATACGTCATACGATAAATATGTTGAAATATTTATCAAATTTCAAAATGAACGCAATATACACTTGGTATCTGTATGTAATTGTTAAATAATGTCAGTTAAAATTCCAACAAACATTACTGATTTCCATAGATGTTTTTATTAAAGAGTAATATATTAATACGCTGACATAAATATAATTGTAATAATCATTTGCTCAACTTACTTTGCTCAAGTAATTAATAAATGATTTATTATCAGATAGTAGTAATGTTAAGTAAAAATTACTTGAACAATTTTAATGGACAAAATGTTAAAAAACATTACATGATTGAAGTACAACTTGATAATATCTATATGTAACATTATATAATATATGATAATCAAGAATTTTTGTGCTGAACATTTTGTTGGATAGAATACTTATGAACGTATATAGTTGCATTCGCATACAACAAACACGCACAAAAATGCTAAAAACGTTACTCCGCTAATGAATGGCTCTGAGAAACTCTTGTAAGTTTTAAAGTTCAATTTTCTTAGATTTTTTCATAGCAAATCTTAACGTAAACAATAGTCAGCAAACATTATTGGCTTGTCCTCCCAAATTGAAAATTACTGTTTCCGATACTATTCTGCGTTTATGCGTATTCAAGTTAAGCTCAAAGTTATAATATCTTTAAGTGATTAGTAACTATGAAGTAGAATTATAGTAGTAAAGCGTGTGGAAAGACACAAGTTCCACAGATAAATATTTTTAGTATTTTGAGACACATACCCTGTTCATGGGATTGCTAGAAGGTTTGATGATACTCAAGCAAGCATTTACACTTATGCATATTTGCTCACGCATTTTATCACCATTTTAAAATGCATACGTTTTTTTGTTTATTTTTTAAATTCTATGGAAATGTATTAAGGGAACCTCTATTGCTCGTATGGTATACTGGACAACAGGCACAATGAAATGCACAACCTTTTATAACCTGCAGGTCCAAATTTGAGTAGGAACAGACATGCTCCAATGGAATACAGAACCAGGGCGCTAATACCAAGAGGAGACCACAACTGTAAAGCGGACACATGATTAAATAAAGTTACCTGACCTTCACTTAACTCATCAATGTCTCCATGTTCTAGTAGCAGTTTATACAACACCATTTGCCTCAATCTCATATAGTAAACTTCTTCGCCCATTTCATCTGCCAGTTCCAAATACTTTTTGAACTTGGCTGATAAGTAACCAGCAAACATTATGCCACTTTTGGAACGCTCTATCGGCCTGACGTCGTCTCCAGCATCAAAGTTTTTACAATAATTATCTTTTATTCGCCAAATTTTGGTTCTCATGAGAACGGCCACGGCTTTAACATGTAGACCGCCGTGAAAACACCAAAAGATCCATTTGTTTTCCGCACTAAGATTAAAGTATTTACCAGGTGTTCCGCCAAAAATTAATTGACCATTGGGCTCCACAGAATGTACATGAATATGATTATCTGTTTCCAATTCATGTAGTTTAAAAGTGTCACGAACGAGAGAAAATAAACTGTTTACGAACAGTATATGATAATTTTCTATAATAGACTGGACGGACTCTGTTGCATGTGCCACAACTACCTTTAGCTGATACCCGTTTTGAAATAACTCGGTTAACGAAGGGAACCCTTTATATACAAGCAAATCAGAAGAAATGTAGCACTGATACGCAATTGAAATTGAGCATATAGGGAGAGCCATCAGCCAGAAAAATCTGCCATGCTGCCAATTGCATGAAATTCCAAACATGAGCCAAAAAATGTCAAAACCTTTGTAAAAGTTCTTGTAAACAAAGGACAGGCTCAGTCCGATGGCAAGTAGAAGAAGCCAAAAGGGAACTTTGTTGGCAGAATAGAACGTATAATCAAAAACGGATACGTCCTTCATACGAATGCATACGGGAAGTAAAAATTCATTTCTTATGCTGGAAACAATGTGAAATTTACCGCGCCATGCCACATAAAGCCAAGACTGTACGTTGACGGTTTTTGAGTACAACTCCATATTGAGGACCCACTGTGATGAGTCGTATTCTGCAAAGGTTAGATTGAGTGCGATTCCGGACGTTGAGAGAAAATATGCCAAAAAGTTGTAGCAATGCTCGGCGCGGTACAACAATTCCTTTTTTGCAAAAATGGAGCTCCATATTGAGCTGAAGAAGCAGTATTCCATGTGAGGTTGTATCAAATGAACTTTAGGAAATTTTACGGAAAACCCATACCCGTTTCCATTCAGCTCTTGGTGTAGAACATTTTGAAGCGTGGCTAGTTTGAAACCAGTAATGGGCACGATGCGTAAATGAAAGTGCTTGTGAGGGTAGTGGTAGCAGTACAGAGCAACTTGGCGAAAGGTGGCATCAAAAAATATCAATCCGGCATGAAATGGTTTCAACGTTGAAAACGTAGTCAGCTTTTCGAATGAGGATAACATGGCTTGTGACGCTTCTTCGATAAAGATGAAAAAGAGTACCGACTCAGATTTTGAGGAACCGGAGTATTCTATTGCTCGATGTGTTTCTAAGAATGTTGTTGTGTAGATGATGAATATAGAGCAAAATTGCTGCAACCGTCTGTGCGCACGTATTTGGTACCCTACACTCATGAAGTGTTCAATTGTTTGTCCTCTACCAAAGACTAAAGACAAATTTCTCGAGAGGTGCCACGTATATGTATGTGTCCAAACGGTGTCGACATTAAATTCTTCCGTAGTCTTGTAATGCCACTGTTTCTGATTAAGGGACTGTTTATTTCCAAAATGGGCAGGCAACACAATATTTAAAAGACAGGTTGTTTCAAAGTGTACTGGAATTTTACCAATCAGCACCCCATGTGAAGGACGTACTAGAAGAGTATGCATACTCAGGCCTGTAATAAATGTGGCCAACGCCTTAATTGTATACATTGTGGGGGGTGTTCCTTTGTAGACTACCTATAAAAACTTCAATAAGTCGACTTCAAAAATACTATTTTTTTCTTTTTAAACGCTGATTACGCCGATGCTAGTAATTAGCTTGGAATATAATTTTTGTTATTTTGTCGCAAATGGACGAATGCTATGACAAGTAGATGTATAAAATTGGCACAAAAACTTGTAAAATGTTTAAAATAAAAAATAATATTCCATTGAAAGCTACTGTATCAGCAGAGAAGCATGAAAAGGTTTAAATTTTAAAATAAGCAGACGACCTCAACTTTTTACTTAATATAAGATATTTTTAACAGAGCCTTAAAGGCGTATAAATGCTTTCCGACGGTTAAGACACGTATGCAAAATCACTCGTCATAGGGAATATTTCAACTATGCGAAAGAAGATAAGGCTTACGCGTTTTAGCTCAGCATTCCCTTTTCGTATATTTGTACCTGGAGCAGTAGGTTTTTAGAGGTTTTATAAGCTACAAAATAAAAACAATTTTGCTAATGCTTCTTGTACCAGTATAACGGTTCTTTAAAGTTATCAATTTTTTTTTAAATATTTGTTCATTATTTGTACACTAGATGCCCGTCGCCGAAATTGACACTATTTGTCCCGTTTTTTCTTTAAACGATAATTTAAAAAATATTTTTTCGATTTCCTTCTACATAAGAGACTGAAAGCGTAGTACCAATAACATTTAATTTTCGTATTCATTTCCGTAAATGCCAGTGTGCTTAGTACTGCCCACGACAACTGAAAGATGAAATTGCACGATATTTATCTAAAAAAAATTAAGGTAGAACATACAGAACACAAATAGTATAATCGCTTATAAGCTTAGCATAATATATCACTAGGTTCCCCAATAATAGTTTTTTAGTTTTCTCGGTGAACCAAAGGACAGATTTTGAGATTGTATGAATTCTATGGTGCATTTTACCGTGATCAAAAGAATATTCATATGTTATTTTGAAGTAAACTTGTTTCTGACTACGTGACTGTGAATTTCCGAAATAGGCAGGAACATGACGTTTAAAAGACAGGATTATTATGAACGTGTTTTCTTTACTTAAGTTAATTATATTTTAACAAAAATCGGACAATGTATGCGATAGAGTCAGCAGTTAAGCTGTAATGAAAAAATATAATTTGTATTTATAAGGAGAACATCAATTTGATTGAAAGCGAGGTATACTAATATGTTGTAACTGTAAATTTCTCGTTCCTATACTAAGTGCTGGGAGAGTAATATCAAAAGTTGTTTACATGGACTTTGCTAATACCTTTTCAATTTATATAATGGTCTGAATAATAGATTGTCAGAGGTATCATCTGCGATGATACCATCTGAAGGTATACCATTCGAGGACTATATGAAGGGATAACATCTGAAGTTATACTATCTGAAGTGTTACCATCTGAAGGAATACAATCTGAGCGATATCTCCTGAAATGATACCATCGCATAGTTATCACTTGAAGAGATAAACATCGTCTCAGGGTTATAATCTGAAACGATACCATTTGAGGTGATATCATCTGCGGGATGTTATCTGAAGGGGTACTGTCTGAAGGACGTCATCTGAGGCAATACTATTTGATCTGATGGATATCATTTAAAGAGATACAACCTGATGTGTTGAATACCATCAAAAAGGATACAATCCAGTATAACATCTGACGCATATCTTATGACGGGATATCATCTGAAGTAATACAATTTGAGGGATATGATTTCGAGGGATAACGTGCAGTATTATCATCTGAATAGATACCATCAGAGAGATGTATGACAATGTTGATACCATCTAAGGGATATCATCGCAGGGAATACATATGAGGGAATATGTCTCAAAACTACACCAGCTCACTAAGTTTTAACATCTGGAAGTGCCATTGAAAAACTAAATTGTATATGTTCGCTATTGTATCGTGCTTCCAGTCTGCCTTATGAAATATCAATGTATCTTACATAATTTGAATCTCTGAAACACGATTGATTGATTATTAGTGAAATGGTTTATTGGGGGCTCCGTTTACTCCTCACACCCCTGTTCTATTAGTAACTCATACACGTGTTATGTTCTTCTGTAAATTCTTTCCATTTTAATTATATACTACTAAAAGTGTATTAGCTTATATGAATATTTTCAAAAACTTTTGATTCTCATTACCCCAATCTACTATTTTCAGATGATATTTTCAAACGTTTCAAATAGTTTCTGCAAATTTGAAACAAAATTTGAACTGCGGGTTTCTAGTTAAAGCAAATCCAAAGTACCTGACGTTAAGCAAAAAGATTCAATTACAATAAGTATATTAGCACTTCAATACATTAGTCCCGAACTAATGTTTGCGTCAGCATTTTTGAGTATTTGTATAAAACGTACATTTTAGCACTCCTTTATTCCATCTAAAAACTAAACTAAACTTTAATACAATCAATTTCTCTACGGAGCCATCCAGTAATTTTCATACAGTAAAAAACAATTAAAAAACGTTGCGCTACTAATATTTAGTTTCCGTTGTAATCTTCTATTTCCAGCACATCCAACATTTATATTAATATACATCAATCAGCGGAGAAGAACTGAAACATGATGAACGCACACCGTCCCAAAACTCCACTTCATTATTTGCTTCTATTTACTTTTCAACTTTCTTCTGCCACACCCGTTCGTAACTTGCCTGTTGATTTTGAGTCGCCTTGTTTTATTAACGTCATACTACCAACACCTATCGAAAGCAAATATACATCTGAGCTTAAGCAGCCGCCACCCTCCTTTGACGACGTCACTGATTATAAGGGATCAGGTAAATTCCTGCACACTTTTACCATTCATCATGTCAATAAGTTGGCTTTCAGCTTACCAGAAGAGGAGGAAGTCAGCCACTCTCTCAAAGATGACTACTTCCGCTTTGCTGATAGACGTCAGGGGCAGCATTGCACTTTGTTTGCCGTCTACACCCAAACATTCGATCAAACTTATTCGGCAATACACAACTCCGGATTCTCCACGTCAGAGTCGGTTCTCTTCTTCATTCGTGTCGACCAAACCACCAACTCTATGGTGAAGTCGTTTACAAAACTCACAACTGTTTCTCATTTAACCCCGTTCCACGCCGGCTTGGTATTCTTTGGCGCATCCCTTAAGACAGTTGCTCTCTATTGCTACTTCTGCCCGGGTCAGCCGTTTCACCTTGCTGCTGTTCCGACTATTGGCTATACAATATCCCAGCTGCATCACCATTTGCATGCAGTTTTGAATAGACACGGCCACGGGAGCACGGGGATTTTGGCGCTTTCATTGGAAAAAATGTATCCGGTCGACACAAGCCATTGCTTCTCCATCCTCAATGAAGGAACTAGCAGAAATATGCCACTACATCACTTTGTTGGTCTTTGCGATGTCTATGAGTTGTACTTTCTCTCTACAGCACAGCAAACGTATAACTTCACGTTTGAGACAGAATCCATATTTTCTGCTTACGTAATGCCCTCTTCCTCTTGGCTACTCAAAGCTCAAAAATACGATAACAATCTGTATCCCAACACCGGGTTTTTGATTCATTCCCGGGGACAATTTTACATGCAGGAGGGGAAGCGAGGGGAAATGTTCTATACAACATGTGTCTACACTAAAAACACCAACAAACCGAAAATGTTCAGCGTAAGCAACATGGCAGTTTGGTGGGTACTAGTAGGTGTAATCTTGATCATGTCGTTTATTTACAAAAACGCTTTGAAGGTCTTAGATCTACTTGGGGTACTGTTTAGGGTTGCCCCTTGGTGGCGCCATTCTGGAATGTTCCTTTGTGTGCTTACGTTCCCCTTGGGGTTTGTACAGATTGCATACCAAAGTAAATTTTCGTCAGAACTTGTTGGTAGGGACGCTTTCCAGTCAATAAATGAATTAGTGGAAGCGGCGGGGTACACCATGAAGGTGATCGCTGCGTCTAAGATGTTAGATGGAAGTGGACTTACATTTTTAGTAGGCAACGTATTTGAAAAAGTTGTGGGATTACTCGAAGAGCCTGATGTTTTGTCTGTGGGAGAAATGCCATCAAATGCATCAACAGCGGACTACTTCAGCCTAAGCGCAATACATAAGTGGATTCTAGCGTTTCCCCTTCGAGGATCTCAGGTTGAAGGGGTGGCCAGGATTATGGTAGCGAAAGTTTGGTTAATGAAAGATATGTATTATTGTAAAAATATTGATTTTTACAGAGAGGTCGGAAGAACGCCGATTGTGGAAGGCGTTTGGCTATTGGGGTATTTGTCCCGCAGATTGAAAACTGCTTTAACTCGGGCTGACGAAATGGGCGAACTTGTTAAGTTTAACCAGTTGAAACAAATGACAAATTATGAAAAGGTGATGAAGAATCATGGAAGGGAAACTCTACGCGAATTTCAGGTAGAATCATTGAATGTTGTAACAATGATAAATATTTGGTCAATTGTTGGCCTGAGCTTTATCGTTTTGCTTTCTAACGGTGTAGGTCTTTTATTATTGCACTTGACACCACTGATTTTTAAAATGATCAAATTTGTGTTTTTACCTGTTATGCCAAGTAAATATGGAAGGAAGGTAAAATTCGATCCATCCCAACCTGTTACTTAAACATCTTTTAGGCACAATTTGCACGAAATTTACAAAATCACGTTGCAACTTAGAAAGAAATATTTTAACTGTTAAAGAATTAAAATTGTCGTAGTATAAATATAAAGGCGCAATTTAATAATATCAAACATACTAATATTGAGCACTACAAGTTGTAAAATGAGAATTATATATTTGCATTCTTTCGTTCCCTAGAATGTTATCTATATCCTGTAAATGCATACATTGTTATAGCTCCCGCATTTACGTGTTGTATATGTCATACATCAATAAGTTATTAAGCTGCTTCGATTTCATGGCGTAGGTAGATGTGGACTGAATGACTTACAATGAAGTGCACCTTAATATGAATACATTTTCATTAGCTCAACATGCTGCTGCATTTACATGTTCACAATGTAGCATATTCTACCTGTGTACCGACCCACCTACTTTATGCAACGTTTTCTTGAGCTTTAAAAATTAAATCCGACTTCACTAAACTGCAGATTTTGCGTTGTAAACTATAAATAGTGTTCGTGATGTTATACAGACATCAAAATAATAAGGTTAGACTTAAAGTGTGGTCCACATGTCACGAAAGATAACAAACTTCCATTATTTCCTGCACCGAAGCACGTATGTGATTGAACGAATTAGGGAAACAAAATATTCATTTCCGTCACAGTGACATGAAATCACTATAATATGACATACCGAATTACATTTCAACGACAATATAATAGATGATCATAGAAGTTAGATATGTTTAACATAACCCTTAGGAGCCTACCAAGTCTTGTACCTGAACATGAAGGATCAAATTGGTTTAAGTTTATGTTGGCTTTCAACTTTTTAGCATTTTTATGGTAATGGGGAGCTAACTACAGTGTTAAAATACGTTGAGCGGATAACTGGACATGTGGTTTCCCTATTTAAGTTTTATTTAAGTATCGATTAGTAATGTGTTGTTAAAGTTGGTGCGTACATGATAATAAAAGTGTCTATCATAGTTAATTTATCCTTTATGATCCTCCTAAGCTTATTTTACTCACGATTGCAGGATCGAATCGGTAGAAAGTCATGACGGCTTTCATAACATACAGTCATTAGTATGGAAACGGGGGCCAACTACAATGTCGAACTATGCTGAGCAGATAGCTGTTCATGCAGCAGCAATAATTATGATTTTTTTGCACCATAGCTAACATTAAAGCGAGTGCGCCAAAACTAAATAGACTACTTTTGATGCCGTAAATTGTACTCATGAAGCCTAACAAGGTATTTTGTATACCTCTAAAATCAAGTCTCAATAATTCTTTCACCATATCTAAAGCAGTACGGTCGATTTCTCCCTTTACCAAATATTACCACTTTGGTTTTATCAACGTTAACTTCTAAAGATNTACCAAATATTACCACTTTGGTTTTTTCAACGTTAACTTCTAAAGATAACAAATTAAAGTAGCTCCGTAGTGCATTAATTTTCCGTTGAAGCTCTCCTGGCGTTGATGCAAAGACAATGGTGTCGTCTGCAAAACAGAGTAGCTGGATATTAAATTTAAAGTTAATCTTGGCACCAAAAATCCCAACTTCATTTAAATAAGACTCAATGTCCGAGATGTAGAGGTTGAATAGTAAGGGTGAAAGAATTTCACCTTGTAGTAATCCCTCAGTAACTTCAATTTCTCTAGTATACCCTGTGTTTGTTTTTATTACAGTGGAGAAGTTCTCATATAAATATCTTATTATTCTTATGAATTTTGAAGGCATTCCTAGCCATAATAGTTTGTCCCATAGTTTGTTGTGTTGAATTGAATTAAACGCTCTGGCAAAGTCTACAAATAGAGTGTAAAGTTTACGTCTTTTTTTGCTAAGGTTAATTTGAATGGCGCTTGTTACACAAAAAATTTGATCTTCCGTTGATTTGCCTTGCCTGAAACCAGCCTGGCATTCGGGAATTAGACCATTCGTTTCAGCCCATTTGTATAGTCTAATTTGCAGTATCTGCGTAAATAATTTTAACACATGGTTTAGCAGCGATATTGGACGGTAGTTTAGAGGGTTTTGAATATCTCCCTTTTTATAGATCATTGTTGTAATGCTTTCGCACCACTGTCTAGGGCACTTTTCATTTTGAAGTATTTCATTAAAGATAGCAACTAACCACTCTTTTCCCTTGGACGGCAGGTGCTTTAGAAATTCATTAGTAATGCCGTCGGGTCCTGCTGCTTTATTATTCGCTACTTTAGAAAGTGCAAAAGTGAGCTCCTCATTTGTAATTGGCTTTTCTGTCTCAGTG
This sequence comes from Callyntrura sp. NNG-2020, assembly GCA_027744055.1. Lineage (NCBI taxonomy): Eukaryota > Metazoa > Arthropoda > Collembola > Entomobryomorpha > Paronellidae > Callyntrura > Callyntrura sp. NNG-2020. The sequence goes on along the minus strand of JAHZNE010001320.1, from coordinate 2,519 downwards.
CATTCATTACCTTCATAAAGTTTATTTGTGCACGTTCTAGGTGGAAATATTTTTTCGTGAAAAGTAATCCAGTCTTCTTTTACTTCATTTGCAAAAAATTCCTTCCCTCTGTATTTCTTAACAGCTTTCCAGTAATTTTACATAAAAGGTTGGCTTATTGAGCAGAAATGTCATTAAAATCGATGCCACTTAATTTAAAGTGAAATGCTGCATGTATTTTTAACTGAAAATTATTGGGGCCGGATCGTTTATACATCGTCACCAGTGCAACGACCATGATCACATTTAGAAATTAAAAAATCATATATTTTTTCGTGAAAAGTAACCCAGTCTTCTTCTTTTACTTCATTTGCAAAAAATTCCTTCCCTCTGTATTTCTTAACAGCTTTCCAAAATGTTTTAGGGTTTCTTGCATTATTCAAATCTGATCTGGCAGCTTTAATGCACATGTATTTTTTCTTTTTAATTAAGGCTATGTATTGTCTTTTGTATTTATTATAGTTGTTCCAAGCTACCGCTCCGACTCCTCCTTTTGCTAGCCTAAAGTGAAACCTTACATTGTTTCTAGCGTTTTTGCATTCCGCATCAAACCATGGTTTGTTTATTCTGACTTTCTCTACCTTAATAGTTTTAATCATACCGCAACCTGCCGCAGCTTCATATATCGAGTTACAAAGTGATTCATACGACTGACAACCATCTAGCCTAATTAGCTGTTCAACTCTTGTTTGATATTCTTTTACTTTGTCTTTACTCCACACTAACTTGGTTAGCTGTGTTGTTTGAGTCACGTTGTGCAAATTTAAGGATAATTGAACCGGGACGTGGTTTGAATAGTTAAGGTTTAGCGTTTTTAGACTTTCACATTTACCAATATGAATATTTTTCAGAAAGAAAAGATCAATTACGCTCTGGCCTTGTGGGCCTGTAAAAGTAAAATTTGCAGGTTCATCACCTCTGGCTCTACCATTTAATAAAATTAACCTTGTTAGCTTGTAAAGAGGTACATTACTCGCTGAATAGTCACTGCATCGTTGTACAATAAGAAATTTACACTTGTAAACTCATTTAATGTCAAAGAAATACAAACTGTATAACTTTTATATATGAAATATTAAAAGTAAAATTTGCAGGTTCATCACCTCTGGCTCTGCCATTTAATAAAATTAAACTATTATCACCACAAGCTTCCAGTACCAGTTCACCTCTGGTATTTTCTTTGTTGTCAAGTGACGACCGTTTGCTATTATTTTTTCCCCAGTTAGATACAAAACTTGAAGAGAAATGGTCCTTATCTGCAATACGGCCATTAAAATCCCCTGCGGTAATTATTACATCATTTACATGCGTACATTCAATTTGGTTTAGTAATTGACTGATTTCTCTTACTACTCCGTTGTGTTCAGACGGAGGCGGTATATAAACTATAATTACTACGATGTATGTATTTACTGCCCGAAAGCGGGCAGCAATGAAATTTTTATGCACTGCTATTACTCGTACTAGGTCAATGACAGCTTTTCGGTAGTNGGAGGCGGTATATAAACTATAATTACTACGATGTATGTATTTACTGCCCGAAAGCGGGCAGCAATGAAATTTTTATGCACTGCTATTACTCGTACTAGGTCAATGACAGCTTTTCGGTAGTACAGAACTAGCCCTCCACTACTTCTACCTACGGAAAATTTACGAGTTGCTCTACTCTCAATCTTTTTGTAATGCTGGAAAGCATTAAGTTTTATCTCACTTTCACACCAGGTTTCGTATAATCCAAGAATATCATTTTCACATATCATGGATATATCTTTTGGTGCCATATTATGTACTCTATTATAGCCTTCTATGTTATATATAACAAATTTTAATGTTGTAGATTTATATACACTTTTACTTATCTGAGTGTAACTTTTATTCTCCTGCGGTAATTGGCTTCATAATGCTTTTGATTGAATCTTTTTAACAATTCCAGCTTCCACAGTGTAATTTTCGATTACAGTATTATTTGCCCATATTGACATCACGCCTTTTCGAATGGAAAAGTTAATTTCTGGCCTTGCTGCTTTCATTACTTTAAAATGTGTACGCAAGATTTTTTCTGTTGATCTTTCTTCTTTGGACAAGTCGTTGTTAATATATATTTTTTGCTTCCGGAGTGTCTTCGCGCCTTGCATTAAACGCTTTTTATCCACATTTAAGGCAAGTTTTAACAGAATAGGCCGTGGCGTTCCTCGTTTGCTTCCCAATCTGAATACGTCATCTATAAGTACTTGTTGAATACCCAGGTTATCACACAAGTCATGAATGACCTTAACGTTTCCTTCTAAACTGTCGGTTGTCACTGGAATTCCAGTGATGACGTTTTTCTCTCGTGCGCTTCTGTCGATTTGGTTTAGGCGGCTTGTGATAGCATCTTGCTGGTTTTTTATTGGTTCCAGTAGCTCATTCATAAGTGCTCGGATTTTTCCCAGGTCTTCGTCAGAGAGTCCCATATTTCCTTTTGGTTTTTTTGTTGGTTG
>JAHZNE010001319.1:0-29744 GCA_027744055.1 Callyntrura sp. NNG-2020 | reverse complement strand
TGTCTGCGAAAATAAAAGAAAAATGTACGACGACTTATGAAAATTTGATTTCTTCTTTCAACCGTGGAGTAATCCGAAATCTCAACCAGTTTTCCCCATAAATCTAGGGAGAGCGGGATAGAAAGCCAAGAAAGAAGCTCTGCAGAAGGGAGTCTCTTATTTAGCAAGTCAAGCCATGTAGAAAGAATGATATCGCTGTGTATGCACCTATAAAATAGGCTTGTTATAAGATCCTGCGGTGCTGTGAAGCAGTAAAAATGTACCGATCGCGCTTACATAGGGTCGGACTTTGTTATAGAGGAGCGTGTATGTACGTGGTTGGTTGTTTGGTGTGTAATTTTGAATTTTAGGTGAAAAGTCGGGAGGAAAAGATGTTTTCTTCTTGCTCGTTTTTTTCTGTGAAGCTGCCCTGATGTTACTCCTGTCTTATTGCAAACATCTCTTGCCATCATCACATGAGATCACACACACACCCACGTGAAACGAAAAGGAATGTATCCCCTATATCCTGTTTTGACTCCGTGTGTGTGTTTGTTAACCACAACTGAATACGACGCTCTGCTGTCAGCCAGTGACAGAGTGGAGTTAGTATGTAATATCATCACCTCGCCACACACCAAACCAGAAAAGGCAGCACGGTGTGTCGAGGTACTTACAAGTAAAGTAATGTGACAGAAAGTACGCGAAAGTTATTTGCTCATTTTTTATCTTTTTATATTTCGACACTATTTTTCTAATAATATTGACTATAAAATCGGATATCGTCACTTTACAAAGAGACTTATGAGCATTCCAATACTTTCATGTGGATAGTGCATGCATTCGTTTGAATTGGTAAGGCTCATATCCCATTGATGCAACAACAACTATTCAATTAAAACATACAAATAATGTTCCAGGGGCTACATTAGAATTGCTTGGGATTATTAACTGTGGTTATTAAATGTAAATTGGGCGAAAATGTATTTTGCACATACATTGGTAGGGTTTCCATTTTTATCGTCGAAACACCTTACTTGTAAGTGAATTTATACAATATCTAAGCTTAATTTTAAGATTTTTCGTCGAATGCCTTTGGAAGGATATTATTGGAGGAAAATGCTATTTCTGCTCTATTTTTTTCTTCAAATAACATTCTGAAAGGATTTGTATGGGCTTAGAATATCTGCCGAATTTCCCCAGAAAAAAAACACACCGCCACATGCATATAGTCGGTTGTTATTCCTCAAATACACCGGCTATAATGTATTTGTGACTGCCGCTGGTTTCATGTGTGTTTGAGCTTGTGTCTGCGTGCATATGTCCTTTTAGCAGTCATCTCAGGACAAGACTCGAATGAGTTCTTTGCTACAAATCTTGCGGATGTGTAATGGGAAGTGGAAAAAAGTGCCTCATCTTTCCCCATTAGTATTCAGTGGGGGAGATCAGTTCAGGATGTGTAGGGTTAAGAATTGGTTGCTCTTTTGCAAAGCTGCTTTCTACATTAAATAGACACAAATATATAGACACACTGTTGTGTGTGCTTTCATCCGCACTGTTTCTCAGTTTCAAAGGAAGAACGAACGTGTGTGTGGGGGAGAGAGACAACCGACTCTACTGCCACCCCTCTTAACCAAAATAATATAAAAAAGAAAGTGATGGAGTATAGCCGTCTCTAGCTAGTGACTAAAGTTAGGCTTCTGTTTCATTTAAAAAAGAAGCAACAACAGCGAAAAAGATGGCGAAAAAGGGGAAAAGTCGTTTCGTTTCATAGCATTCCGTCTTTTGCTCCCCTTCTGAGAATCTGAATTCTCATTTTTTTAGCTGCCTCGTCGTGCTGTTTTCTTTTTCCCACTTTCTTATTTCCTTCCTTGGCACATGCAAAAAAGGGAAAGGGACCACGGCAAGGCATTCATACGCATCCATATAATGTGGACGTGTCATAGAAGCATGGTGTATCACATATATTTAATCGAATCCTGTAAAATGGGGATGGGATAGAGAGAAAGCTCATATATGAGTGTATGCGTCTGTTTGTATTTGCAGAGAAAATGCAAACCGCTGCTTTTGCTCTTTTGTGCATAATGGCGGTGGCGGCGGTGTAGCACTTTTATTGCCGCTATATTCACTGCACACACACACACACACATACAAGTAGCACTTGGTCTCTGTTCCAATTACTGGGATTTTGTGGTTTTCAACGGAGATAATGTAAAACAATGTAGATAGGCCAAGGGATCCAGAGAAAATGCATATATGTCCTCTTTCAAATTCGCTCCCAGTTAATATTAAAAGACACCTTTCAGAGAGATACAGACTCATCTTTGTGTATTTTCTCTTTTGTTACACAAACACGTAGAATGAATGGTAATGTCAAGACAGGAAAGGACTGAAATGAGGCGAAGTGTGTCTTTGTATGTGTGTGTGCTTGTGTGGTGCATAAAGACATGTGTCATTGGCTGTTCCTGTGTGAGTTCATATTATTTATTTTAGAGATGGGATGCAAATGTGGATGCCACACACAACTGGGCGGGGAAGAGAATCAAGTGCTAAGTGCACACAATTTTGAACGGTGATACGCGAGGGAAAACTGGTTATAAATTTTGTGTGAAATGGAAATAATACACAGGAAATGGAAAGTGTAACACCCAACAAAATGAAAATCGTATAAATGTAAAAGCCCCCCACACACAAATTCCGTCTATCTCGTCTCTCGGCTGGAAGGCACTTTTTATAATGAACTGGCCCACAAAATGAAACGTTTTTATGGGTGCGTAAAAATGTGCTTGTGTAGTTTGATCTCGTTTTTCTCTTTCTTTGCCCACTTCATCTCTCTCGCGAGTGCGTCTCTCTCCTTTTGCATTCTCTAGACCTTATTATATCTATTCAGCTCAATGATCCATGCATACTTTTGGTTATTCAGTGACACTCAAAAGCCCTTACAAAATGTTTTGTGGTTCAATTTGGTTTTGACTCAGTTTAACTTTACACACAACCTCCTACCACTTCCAAGTGGAGCTCCCATCACAGTACCATATATAAGCAGTGTGAACAAAATGGCAACCAATGTGAAGGCATTTGTTGGGAGAGAAAAGGCTCGTATAAGATACATTGTGTGTGTATGATGGGGTTTATAAAAGCATTCACTTGACACGCTATCGGGGGAGCGGGAATAAACAGAGGAGATCATCATCGTCATCCTGAAAAGAGGTACAATATGCAGAAATAAAACGATGACATACAACATTATAGCGTATTACTTGTGCAGAGAAGCGTGCGGAAGAAAGAAATGAAGAGGAAGCACGAAATGAAGTTGGTTGCGGGGCTGTTGTATAATGATACACACAATGGTTTGTATGTGTCTCTAGTTATCAAAGCAGACACAAAATGGGACGGGATGTTCAATATGAAGTGGTAGTGGTGGCGGTGGTGGTGGTGGAGCCTGTGGAGGAGACAAGTGAAAGCCCAAATATGAAATAGGAAGTGGCAGAGGAAGAGAGGGAGCGAGATGAAACAGAAAGGCAAGAAAGGGAGGGAAGTGAAATGAATATGAATACATATTGTCTGCTTAACAGAATATTTTGGCAGAGTAATGTGTATTATGACTAGTTTGAAATTGCAAACATTTCCCGGGGGAAGAGACACACTCTATTAAGCTCCGCGTGCATTACGGTTATTATCAACTTTGGCTCCACCGTCAAAGTAATAATAATAATAATAATAATAATAATAATATTGAGTAAACTTATTATTATTACCACGCCGCTTATATTCGAATTGAATGCTGTGGCGGTGATGGTGGCTGCTGCTGCGGTATACAAACATTCGTACTAACTTGTTATTTGCCTTTACACTCCCTCCTCGTCGCTCTTCCCAAATTATATTGTGCGTACCTATTTAATATATTTAGAAACACAATGTACCCAGCAAACCTCGTTTTCTATTCATTTCCCGAGGTAAAGTAAACAGGAAAAGTATCCACACTACCACCCTTCTACTGTATATTCCCTATATACCTTCCACCGGTTACAAATAACTAACATACTATGCGATGGTGCTTCCTTCCATCAAAAAATACCATCCCAAAATTCCCAAACCAAAATTTTCTTTGTGTCAGGTTTACAATATAATGGAATGCTTGAGAGAGCTAGAGACAATATTACACTTTATTGTCACGCTTTCTGACGGGTGCACAATAATAATAATATTATACACTTTGCATAATGGTTTACCATTTCATGCTCGCAAATACGAGCGCATATTTTCTCCAAAATTGAAGGGCCATAACATATCATTAGTTGCTGGTGTATTTGACTAGAACCAGTTCAACTGTAACTGCCTAAATGTAATAATAATCGTATTGTGTGCATGTCGTAGCAGTAATTTTGTAGTCTCTCTCTCTCCCCGCGTGCACATGGTATCCATTTGTGGTTAACTGCGGGTTGCCCTTTCGTTGTGTGGTGGGTTTTGTTCACCAATTCGAATTCCTTTGATGGTACTGCTGTGTTTTCTTTTTTATCGCTTGTGTGCGCACGTTGGTAAGTTTATACGAATGTAATGTAGTAATGTGGCAACATTCATTGTCAAATTCCTGTAATGTATACTTATTATTGGGAATAATAGAGCTTGGGAAATAGAAAATAATTGCGAGAGAACAAGCATGTTTTTTCTTTTGTATAACCTTATTACTTTCCCTCTCTCTCTCTCTCTCTCTTGTCATGATGATCGTGTTATTAGTGCATATAGTGTGCAGTTTCATTGGAGGAACACTTTATGAGGAAATTTTTGGTTGGTATAAAATGTAACAGCTCTGGTATTTGGTATGGTGTAAGATTGTTGGCAGTAGAGTGGATGATATTGATGGTGATGCCGATGGTAGTGTGTGGTAGGAGAGCAATAGTGGTGAACAAAAAAACGATAATTCACTGAGAATGCGAACGCTTGTGCAAGTCTTGTGTTAAGAGAACGTGTACTGGTGATGGTGGTGGTGATGCAATATATTATACAAATGTACGTAGATGAAATGAAATGGTTTCGTTTTCACTCTCTATGGAATACAACTAAAGCGGTTATTTGTGGTTTTGTTTGTATGTTCGCTCAACAGAGAAACTCACTGTCCCCCAGTGATCGAGACAAGTTTCGCCCCCGGAGCAGTCCAGAGTCAGAACCGAAAAGGCCGAAGAGAGAGGAAAAACATGAGGTAAGTAAACATAGTCACAACAACAGTGATAAAACACAGCGTATTAAATAATATAAATGTACAAACTGAATAGATAAGAACAAGTCAAATAAAATACCACTCAAGCATGGGAAGGGCGCTGCAGTAGAACAAAGTGAAGCGAGCTAAGCGGCGAGGAAAATCAAATTACGTTATGTATTTATGTATATGAGGGAGGAAATGGAATATGACTATTATAGCTTTTACGATTTTTTTATGATTGTCACGAGACTATACCTTCGGACAGTCTTTGAATGGTCACAGTGTGTACAAGATTGGCATACATCTTTTTATAGTGTTATTGAAGGAGAAATGTAAAAAAAATAATTTTGACTTTGTTTGGGATCAAAACAAACTATTTTATGAAATTATGATAAAAAAAGTAATCAATAAAATGCATGACAAATGTATGTTTGTTTATATTAGTATCTAATCTGATTGAACGCTGTGTGTAACGTGTGTCCTTGTAAGCATGAAATGTTTTCCCAAAATGGTTACACTCGTGATCATGTTGGAAAGGGCAGAAAATTGGTTGTACTTCATAAATAACAGGTTCATTTGCTCTGAGGTATACATTGTATATAAGGCTTTTTGTGAGTATATACTCGTACGCAAACGTAAACACCATATAATAAAATTCGGGGTTGCATACTACACACGCCACATGAAAACGACTTCTCTAAAAAAAAATAGAAAGTACCTCAAGGAGAAAAGTTTTGCAGGACATGTGTTTTTGTAGACCTCTATCTGTTGAAATAGTGGGAGGAGAGGAAGAAAATAAGAAAGAAGAAAAAAATTCTCTCTCTCACTCTCTCTTGTAGTAAAAAGCTCCTTTCAAGATGATCAAATCATTTATATTGTCAAAGGAAGTGGACAGGAAACGAGAAAAGGAGGAGATGACTGGGACCTCGTACATTTGTCTGTTTTATTTCAGTTTAGTCAGCCAACCAAGACGGACGCCGGTGAAGAAAAAGCACTGTATGATGCGGACCCTATTTGAGCACTCCATTTTCACGACTTGAAGCTTTTTAAGAGAAAGGGAGAGCACGCAAAAGAAATAAAGCTACGTATGCTAGATTCCTTTGCAAAGATTCAGAGAGACAGGGTCTTTGTAAAATACTCGTATTTTTTGGAAAATGCGTGGGGCATTGTATAACAGAGGTAGGAAGAGCGATAACATCTATAAAAATACAGCAAGCCACCCACAAAAAATATTATAACATAACGGATGGGAAGGGGAAAGTAGCAGACTTTTTGCAAAGAAAAAAGTGAAGTGGTAGACAAAAATCGGAGCAAAAAGAGTTTTTTTCTTTCTCTCTCTTTCGTCGTCTGTTTTCTCTGTCGTTTTTATACCATTTTAGCTGTATCACTAGCCCTAAAGCATCTTTTGAGAGAAAGCGAATCCCAGAGAAAGGCCGAACTTTAGTAAAGGCTTTACATTTACTTTTCCTCTTAACGTATTATTTTAACCTCTTTCAAAGTTGCTCAAATAAAACTCGGGAAAATGGCCGTGACTCGGGGAACACTAAAGTAAACTAAAATCCCTACTTACCACTTTACACAAAGGTATATGCTCTTAACCTTCCTATTCTTCTTTTCCGTTTTGAGCAGGGATCCCTACCATTTTTATCATTTTGATTTTTCTTTCTGAATTGTCTGTCTCCGTTAAGTCTTGGTACTTATAGACTCAAACCAATACCACAAAATGTACATGTGTATATGTATCAAAACAACGGTTTTAGCTTCCATTTCTATGTTTGTCCGAATTAACTGATTTTTTATTAAAAACATTTGCAACGTTGTACGTTTGTACGTGTTTCCCCCCACAACATGTGCACATCTAGATCCACTGAATACGCCTATGTATTTATCCACTTTCTCTTTAGTAGTCGTTTTCTTTCGCATTTGACGCGATGCATGTAGGATACAGGGGTTGTTGCTGCTACCAGCGTGAATCATATTATTTTATCATAAACGTTGCTGCTGATAAGCACCTCGTTTACCCATTTCCACTTTTACAGGCTAAATGGGATAAAATAGATGAGATGGAAGATTGCTTGCCTGTATGTGTCTCCTCGATAATATTAAATTTGCTGCTGGTGTGAACTCTATAAAGAAAGGACTGAATACACACATTCACTCCAGCCCATACAGATTGGGGCAGGGTTAGGTAGGTAGGTAGGTATACTACATTATGGTAGACATTTTGTAGATGATAATTTGATAGACTGTTATATAGTCTCCATCTTCACACCACTGCTCTGGTGCTCCGGTATCTTTTGGTAATGTACGTTGACCAACAAAAGTGAGAAAGAAAGGTTTTGTAAAGTAGGTACATATACCAGAGTCAAGTCATGTAAAAAAGAGTGAGATCATGTGAAAGATACTATTGGAATTGATGGCGATGGGAGACACTGCGGTGTCGTTTGTCGCGGGTTGGACTTTTTATGTTCTTTCACGGTCGGTAACAAATTGGCCTTTTATAGAAAGGACGTAAAAAGTGCTATTAAATGAATTGAAAGCACAGGCACAGCCTGGCACATTCGCGGCAATAAAATATATAAAGAGAGGGGGAGGAAAAGGGAAAAGAAAGATAAGGAAAGAAAATGACCTCACTCTTTTTCAAGTATAAATTATCGATGGATTTTTTTTTCGTAGGAAAGGTACATATATATACAAAAAGAGAAAAAAAAGTTACATCTATGTTGTTACGTATTGACTTGCTCAAGCATTTAAAATGTCTTTGATCTTTTGATAAAATCACAGGACCATGAGCTCCTATACGCGGTTTTTATAGACCTTACATACTCGCAAATGGTGTTGCTAGTTTTTAAGGTACTTAACGCCAAAAGGGTGTGTAATGAGGGCACTGTTTGATTTCAACAGTATCAATTAATGCAATCACCCGAATAAACACCTTCATTACATTGGGCAACTTTCTCCTTTATTGATATTCTTTGTTGCGTTTATAGAAATTAAAATTGAATATAAACAATAAACGGATTTTCCCGCTTCTCCCATTAACTTTCTCCTTTACTACCGATATATAAACAAACATTGTTCAGATATACGGTTACTACTATGATGATAATAATAATATTATTGTAACGTCTGCTTTAGCAAGTATACGTAGGTAGTCATTAATGACATCGTCAGTTAAACAACGGTCTATATTTACTTTTGATGATACGATCTGTCTGTCATCAACCACCGTTTTCCTCTGTCATCACTGCGACATATGTATATACCTACGGCCTACACATAATTTCATTTATTTTTCTTTCCTCCTCACCATCATCATCAGTATCATGAATGGAATCGTCCTCTAAACGGAACTGGCTTTCACTTCCCCTTTTCCAGAAGACCATAAAGTAGTAGCGTACACAAAAGGTAGTATGTATATATTGCTGTGTGGCAATACCACATGGTAAGGTATAAAGCCTCATTTTCCAAAAAGGATATCCTGTAAGCATGTTTATAGAAAGTGTGGGCATTAATACTACCCTCTCTGATGATAGCAGGTACGATACAGGAACGTTTGATGTTTGTTGTTTTGTGTAGGCACACATGTATAGTTTTATATAAATCCTTTTTATTACGGCTTCCCTGTAATACGTGATAAATGAGTAACATCTTTACACGTACATACATATAGCGCCGGTCTAGAGCTGCCGTGTAATATAGCATCTAAAATCAGGAGGATGTCGTAAAGGCAATTTCCTCCTAATTTCCGATTCCCACTGTTCCTTTCATTACGGCAAGACTATTGCTCTTTCTCTCTCGGTCTCTCTCTCTCTCTTTGTAAGAGGAAAAACTATTCAGGCAATGTGATCTACACATGCCTACACCGCCACCATCACCAGACGCTTTTGTGTTGTGCCGAAACTTTCTCTCTGTGTATGTGTGTGTGTGAGTGTTGCCGCTTTAGTTTTTTGTTGTAGTATTGTAGTAGGAGTAATAATGTAATGATGTTGGTTCTATTAAAGTCCTTTATGTCGTAAAAAGTGCTAGTATCAGGTTTCATCAACTACTCGTGCCTCTTTCTCTTCACTGCCGCGTATTGTGTTGTACTTTTATATAGTTTCCTCTCCCTCCCCTTCATCATCATCATCGTCGTCGTCGTGACTTTTTACGATCAGTTCGTATAACACTTACATTCACTCCGGCGTACGTACAAGTTTTATATAAAGTAGACATGCTCTCACTCTTCCTCTCTCGTTCCCTCCAGCGAAAGTCATAGACTGAGAGCACGATAGTGTTTTCCCTGCCAAAGCACATTTTCTTTTTTATAGAGATTCGACGGTCCACCAATTCTTTTTTTGTGTGTGTTTTTCGCCAACGACTTGCATTGTTTCCTTTTCTTTATTTTCTCAGCTGGTGTATTTACACACAAGCCGTATATAGTCATATCTGGCAATAAACAGCTCTACGTTGGAGGTTGTTCAGGGTACTATTGGGTACATATAGGTACGTGCTAAAAGCCCGGGTTTCTCACAAAGAGCAAGTAAATAAATACAAATATCTTATATCATACCCTTTTGCCATGAAACGAATACTGTAATTGTGGCTTGCGCCTACTACTGTAAATTTCGAGAAACCAGAGGGGTTCATTTAAACGAGTAATGAAATAATGTAAAGAAAAAATAGACAAAAACGATTTTCCAAGAGAAAGAAGAAAAAACGTAGCGCGATAGTAATCATTTAAAAAAGCGCTATATAAACCACAACATGAAAATGTATACCCACGACGAGTTAAGCAGACGATTACAAGAAGCCCTTTTCCCAGCGCGCAGTAGTCGAGAGAATTTATCAACCAAGGGTTGTAGTAAAGTAAACAACTACAAACGGAGATAGGCATACTTTGTTCTGCAAATAAAGGAAACTAACTGGTACAACTTATTAAAAAGGAATAACAAACTACGCTGCAGTATTTAGAGAGAGACGCTCGTTTCATGGGAGGTTAAGAAAAAACTCTTTCGTGCAGTGAGAGAGAGAGAGAAACGAAGTATACACACGGTACATTAAGGCTGTTTCTCTCTCTCTCTCCTTCTCTATGATGCAGAGAGTAATCTGCGTAAGCTTAAGATAACGATTTAGAATATTTTTCGCTTTGAATGTGTCACGGAAAGAAATTGAATTTCTTTCTCTCTGCCTTTTCTCTCTCAACAACTTTCAGAACTGAAAGCATTTTTATTCTGTATTGAATTTAAGGAAAAAAAGTTTTCAGCTTAATTCTAAGATTGTATGCATAAAACCTTTCTTCCTCCGCCACATGCACATATAGCCATACAGACAACTTACTACTGCGGGTATTTTTTTTTGTATTTACCGTTTTCCCTGCATTTGAGAGAGAAAAAAGGGTTTCAATAATGTGTAGTATGTCTCTGAATCTTAGCATGTATAAAATATGCCGCGGATGTGGATGTCTAAAAAGCGGAGAAGATAGAATGAATTCACGGTGTATAAATGTTTGTGTGCGTCTGTGCTTAAGCCTGTCTCATCCTCTCTGGCGGAGTTTCGACTCATTCTAAATACTCAACTGATAGAAAAAAAGACGAAAAAAAACTAAGAGACATTTTCCCCATTTTTATTAGCAAAAGCATTATTCGTACGATTGGAAAGAATACAGAGAAGCGTCGTTGTCGTTTTTTTTCTGCGTAGGCTTAAAAGAGGATGTAGAAGACGGGCACATGGTAGGAGCTTATAATAATGTGACGTCTGCATATAGAGAGCAAAATAAGTGGAGGAAGAAATAGCTCCCGCTAGAGACTCGTCTTCGGTTTAGAGGGAAAAAATGGTACAACCGTTAATGCTAATGTCAGGACAAGGGAAATTTAATTTACATTTTTTTCTCCGCGCGCGCATTTCCACTTTTTTTCTTTCATATTATCCCAATCTTATTCTGTCTTTTCTCCTTTTATTTTGCCTCTCTTGCACATATGACGTGCTATACGCATGTAATCTATTATAATTCTCGGGATAGAGACACAAAAGAAGCTGTCTACTCGTAAACTGGCAGAGGAAAGGGAATAGAATAGGAAAGGAGGAGTGATCGACCGAGAAATTTTAGACGTTTTCAGAGTGCCTAGTGCCTACTATCAAATAGCCGATTTAGCACGGTATGTCATTTACGTGTTACGTGTTCCATTTCCCGCGTTGCGTTTTCTAAAAAATAAAAAATGACAATGAGCTTGCATATATGTGGTGTAATCAAAACTGCACGGTAGGCAGTAGCATTTCAGAGTAATTGTATTAGCAATAGCTAATTGAGTATCCTGGGTGCTATTACCTTTCTCATTGTCCTTTTGGAAGTGCACGTCATCTCAAGAATTTCCCGTCTATTATTATTATCAGTAAATATTTTAAACGTTTTAAAAAGTTTTTTTCTTCCCTTCCTTCCAACAATAGGGTACTATATGTATTCAGTTATCGGACCGGAATAATATAAAACTTGTGTGGTCTATCATCTCATAACCATTTGCATTAATAAAATCGTAAACTCCTCTAACCTGTTGGAAGAATGGGAATAACTGAATAGAAACACTCGCGTAATCATTGTCCGTTTTAAAATGTAAATAGGATTTGAGCCCTACCTCTTTTCCCTCTTGTCTCGTAAAATATAATCATGAATTCTTGCACCGATACTATTACTTTCGCAAGAAAATGTTCAGCAAATAACCCGGATTTCTTCGGCGAGGGTGATTACTTAGTATATGAGTATTTACTAAACTCTTTGGAATCCGCCAGTGTACGTCGAGGTGTATTTAGGATTACTTGGTGTAATAACATAAAAATTTATCTTTCTCTCAGGNCTAAACTCTTTGGAATCCGCCAGTGTACGTCGAGGTGTATTTAGGATTACTTGGTGTAATAACATAAAAATTTATCATTCTCTCAGGGCAGTACCCAGGTTGTACTGGAATCAACGAACAACTTGTTTGTAGTAGTAATCATTTAAACTGGCACGCAAGGCACAAGGCAAAATCATGAAGTTGATGTTGATGGGAGGACGATGGTCGGTGATCCTAGGTTGATTAACTCTTTGAAGCAAGTCAAGTAGCAGCGCATAAAAAAGAAGTTGGTACTTAACCTGCTGAAATTCGATATTTTTTATTGTGTATTACCACTACTCCCTTCAGTCAGGGTATATATCTTTTAAAGTCTGTTGGAATAGTGGCAGATATGAATATACATGTTCCTTCTTGAGCATCGTATACACACACATAGTTTATAAGACTACTTTTTTTGGATTCCCAACCTTTAATGCTACAGATGATTAAGGTTTTATCTTCTGGTCGAATGAAAAATAAGCTTGTTTAAATTATGGTCTGGTCAGTTGAATGGCTCTAAAGTGATTTGTGACCATCCAAATGGAAGACAGACTGAAATGGAGACAATCATCGTCATCACCATCATCCTCCTCTGAAACAACCGCGTCCTCCTCTCTCGCGTAGCGCTTCACTTAAGAGTAAAGCAGCAGCACACCAAGAGCAGAATTTAATTTGTTTGTCTTTTTTATTCTTTACAGAGTGACGGAGAAAAAAGTGATCAAGATCTCGTTGTTGATGATACTAATGAGGTGAGTTTTTCACTGGCTCAGCATGACTCTTTTTCCAACCGTCTTAAATTATCTCTCAAGAAGGATATAACTTTTGTGCGTTAAAAAAACCAATCTCCCTTTTCCCTCTCTCTCTCTCGCTCTCACTCTCTCTCTGATTTTTTCCGTCTTGGCAATACTTGTCTTTGGTTGTAAATTGTACTACTCCAAAGTACACAGCTTTTTTCTTGTGAGAAATGAGGGTCTTTGTAGAAAAAGTGTTTTTCGGTGGTATTAGTGGTACTGACTGAGCATCACAGCACACAGTTCATAAGTTATTGGCAGACGATCTGGTTAGTCAAGTTTTTTTCTGGCACTTCGGTTGTTGTTGTTGTTGTTTTACGATATGGCGATAACAATACACCTATTTAGAAAAAAGGACCAGTGAAGTGGATTGTCCAGCTGTCACAACTCTTGTTTTTTTTGTCAGACCACATACTGTATCAGGTTAGCCATTCCGCATTTTTTCCGATGTGTTATAGGAAAAGAAATGTTAAACTGGTAAGACACTAGGTATGGATGGATGAATCTACATAATGAAAACATATTTACACTTTATATTATATTTATATGCTTCACCAGAGAAAAATAGGATGGGTTAGGAGGTGCAGAAAGATCCATTTTCAATTTTCTTGAATGGAAAAAGACAAAAAATGAGATATGATGATGAGATACGAATTTGAGAAAAAAATATCCTTTTCTTTACAAAGTTACCTCATTTACCCCCTTGGCTTCGGTTCTACATTACATTGGAAAACGGACAAATTCTAAATAAATTATGATGATAGAATAA
This sequence comes from Callyntrura sp. NNG-2020, assembly GCA_027744055.1. NCBI lineage: Eukaryota > Metazoa > Arthropoda > Collembola > Entomobryomorpha > Paronellidae > Callyntrura > Callyntrura sp. NNG-2020. The sequence continues at coordinate 16,157 of JAHZNE010001319.1, read as the reverse complement.
AATGAAAACCTTTACAAGTTTTATGTACCGGTCATCATATTAATTTTATGATTATTGCTGTCGTTTTACATAGCCATACTTAATTCTCTTATTTTGAAGTGCAATGTGTAGTATACTTGTGTGGCAGTATTGCGGAGAAGAGAAAAATAATATGTCGACAAGAAGAATAATTAATTTAGCACGCTTCTTACGGAACAGTAATTTTAATGGAAATGGAATGTAATTGCAGAAAATAACGTAAATCAGCTACCCAGCATGTGACCTATACTTAATTGAGCCTTCGAGTGAAGTCGAAAGTGCACCTTTGTAATATACAGTATTAGATTTGGCGCAGTTTACAAAAGTGTACTGGGCATACTGTAAATTTGACCTGGCCGTTTTGTGGTGACGACGACTACGACAGCATTTGAAGTCCCGAGAATTGTATACTGATAAAATTGTTTTTTAATGTTTTCGGTACTTGAAAGTAATTAGAAGAGATTTTACATGCACATTCCTCGTATACATATTAGGGATATAAGAGTGTATCGTTGTATTGAAGGAGATGCACGTTTACGGAGAAGGAACACGTTGTACTACAGCACATGGCACAACGGAACATTAGTGCACTCCCCAGGTTTTATTACTCGAGAATGAAGTAAGGGAACACGGAGAGCCATTACTGGAGCCGTAAGTGTTGTCGTGTAGTCTGCTACTAGTACTGATGACTGTGTGTGGTGGAGGTGGCGTAGTGTGTAGTCATTAAAGTTGTGAACTGGGCGAGGGTAATTGAAGGTAATTGTTTTGAGGGAAACATGCTTCTGTGTTGTCAGATAGATTGTTTTTCTCGATGTGTAGGTGAGGATGGGGACGACGGCGATGATGATCGTCATCAAAATGTTAACAGTAACGTGAAGCTGTATTATGCAAGGGAATCTCAGAAAGCGAAAGAGAGAGAATGAGTTCTAAATGTATTTTGAAAGTGCACACATACTCGGTAAACTTGTTAATTACTTCACCGGTGGTTTTTACAATAAAACTTTATTGTTTTCTCTTTTTTCCGTCCTTTTCCCTTCTGCAGGATCCGTTGACCCCACCAAATGGGAATGGTACAGCATCTCCTCGCGAGAATGGGATTGACAAGCTGCCATCAAAAAAGGATCATTTACCACCCCACAGGTAATTACTGAACCTCTTGCTCATGCTTTTTTTTATGTACACATACATGCACACACAGAGACAGGTACATAATGTACATTTTATTTTATGTTTATGTTGTATGTGTGAAGTATGTACATGTCTGGTTTCATTTAACATCCCCAATTAATGCACCAGGCAGGTAATACACTGGATGCACATACCATACCACATTATTATAACAACTATATTGAAAGTGAGTGAAAGAAAGCGTACACCCGTAGTGGGTATATTGCGGTTAAAGTGGTGATAATTAAAAAGCATACTTACCTACCTACCCACTACTAGTATCTTTCGCGAAACAAGAGCCGCTTACCTGATATAACATTATTCTCTGTGTGTGTGTATGTAGGTATGTGTACTATGTGTGGCTTCCTTTTGATATGGTTTATTAAGTGCGTAATTAATAAAAAATGTACTTTTCGTCTTGTTTCCTTCTTGTTCCGTCTACTGGGTTGTTCATAGCCCAAGAAGTGGGGCATCCTCCAACTCCAGCACTCCTTCAACAAATAAAAAGGATGAAAAGCCCACAACTCCTACGGGCAAATCAACGACTCCTAATTCTGGATCACATAGCAGCTCATCTGGAATTAAACCAGTTGCGAGAGCTACCCCATTAGGTAAGAAAATAAAACGTGCTTGGCAAAAGTAATCAAGATAAAACATGTGCAGTAATGATGATGATGATGATGATGGTGATCATATAATGCTGATGATTATGTTCAGACTCATCATTATTGTACATGCTACATACATCTTTTTAATGACGATTTAACAAAAAACTTTTGTGTTGAGCAGATTGTAAACTAAAGGTTTGTGTGATTGTCTATATTGTAGATCCTTTCTTTTTCCCAGGGCCGAACCCAAGTTTTCTTCATAATAATATTAGCCCAGCCTTGGCTGGCTATCCACGACCACCATTGGTAATTCTTTTATGAACTCAAGATGTTTTATAAATTTGAAAATGTAAACAAATAAATAGGGAGATGATACGGGGTTTCTTTTTAAAAAATAATTTATTATTCCTGGGAGGTCAGGTTGTAATTAGTTTGTACCTTGTAATTTGTAAAAAGGTGGGATATGATCCACATTCAGCGATGCGTGGTGCCCTTGGGCCAGCAGCGTTGGCTGGAATCCCTGGTGGAAAACCGTGAGTGAAATATAAAAACGATGTAGAGATTTGTACTTTTTTTATATGTATTTTAAAGAATTTATGGCTGACTAGGTTCAATGTGAGTAGCGTTGTTAGCATGGGGAGTGCAACGCTACAAAAAATTCTGTTTCTCAACGCGTTCCCCATTTCTAATTCTGACATGCGGCTTTCAATTCATTTCTTTGCAGTGCGTATTCTTTCCACGTATCGGCTGACGGCCAGATGCAACCGGTGCCATTTCCTCCGGACGCTTTAGTCGGTCCTGGAATTCCCCGACACGCTAGGCAAATCAACACTTTGTCTCATGGTGAAGTGGTGTGTGCGGTGACTATCAGTAACCCTACCAAATACGTGTACACAGGAGGCAAGGGCTGCGTCAAAGTATGGGACATCAGTCAACCCGGCACCAAGTCCCCTGTGTCGCAACTTGACTGTTTGCAAAGAGACAATTATATCCGATCCGTGAAGCTGCTACCGGATGGACGTACACTTATAGTGGGCGGAGAAGCCTCCACTCTTTCCATTTGGGACTTGGCTAGTCCTACACCTAGGATTAAGGCAGAACTCACCTCTTCCGCACCAGCTTGCTACGCTTTAGCTATTTCACCCGACTCCAAGGTAAGAAGGAAAAATTGACACATTGAAGATTGAATATATCTCACTGCATCACCACCAGCTAGATAGAAAGACAGTTTTATCGACCGCGAGGGAATGTAATATTTCTTTTGTCATAAAAGCAATAAGGTGAAAAAGCTGGAAAGGCTGAACTAGCTAGCCGTGGCGTACCTCGATTATCCAGATCATTTATGCGTGCAAGTTCTGCCGTCGCCTGGAGAGGAGATTTAGGCTTGACCATTATTGAAATAGATTGGGTAAAAGCATTTTGTTGGCGACGAGCAAGGGAAGAGATACTCTCGCAGGGAAATGAAAAGTAAATGCTGTGAGGATAGCAGAGGGAAGTAGTGGGACCGTCGAGTATTTTTCGTGTGTGTGCGTGAAGAAGAGGGAGAGAAATCTCTTGATTTATTCTTTTATCCTTCTTGGCTCTCATGCTCTCTGTGTGTGTCTACTTGTTAATACATGTTTGCCTTAATGGAGCATCATAAATATTACTCAGCAGCAGCACGGCGCACTAAATATCAAGTGCGGTGCTGCGTGGTGGGTTTGCAGCAAGAATATCTAAACACCACTTTTGACTTACTCAACAATCCCAACTAAATCCTAACCAAATTGCTTGTTTCTCTCTCTGATTTTTCCTTTTAGTCTAAGGAATCCTCTTCTGTACTCAGCTGTGACATCTCGGCCGACGACAAATATATCGTTACCGGGAGTGGGGACAAAAAGGCCACAGTGTACGAAGTGATCTACTAATTATTACCGCGAAAAGGTCTTTTCAACCCGGTGGCTTTGATTCCAGCAAGGGACTCTCGTCGTGGTCCTTCCTTCCGGAACTCCCTGCTGATTCGTTAGCCACTCAAAAATTAATTATATGTAATATCAAGTCATCTGCTAAGTTAGCGTTTTATACAGTTACACTTGTAGTATAATATTATATACTACCTTACCTATATACCCACATGAACTATATGAACTGGTCGTGTATTGAATTTTAAATACTATTACGTATCTTATTATGCTATGAATAATAATTTTCAATTTAACTATATGTAATGCTAAAAATGAGCTGTGAACCTGAAATGTAGACTAGGAAAAATACTTTTTACATAGACATTTATGTAAAAAAATCCTGTTGGTGGCTGTCAACTTTGTTAGAGTATCGGCGGGAAAAAATCATAAAAAATAATCTATCAAAACCCAAAGTAAATTTCGTAAATTATATTATTAATGTCAATCATCGGCCGTACAATTTATACCTATTATTGTTATCATTTATGAATGATAATCGTATTTAATAATAATAATAATAAATATATACCTGTATTTTTAACTATACAATTAAGTTACAACAACACAGTATAGCCAAAGATTAACATATATATATATATATATTCAGCAACTTGTGTAAAAACCTTTACCCGGCAAGTTGACCTTAGTTAAACAAGCTTTGTTGATTATGGCTTTTTGTGTGTACGCGATTTCTCACAATTGCATAAAAATGTTTCTTATCTAAAGCCAACCTACAAGATCGAAAAAAACAGTAAGAAACGAAACCATATATACAAAAAGTCTCGATATATAAATATACCGTGTCTGAGAAAAATGTCTTTAAAAACAATGCTTTAAATGTTGTAAGTACGAAGTACGTCGTAACTGTTGTATTTATCGTAGAAATAATATTGCGTAGGTACTTGGTGTACAGTTTAACTGCAACATTGCAAATATAGTTCATCTTGTTATACTGCAAAGTGAAAAGTTTGTCCACGACAAGAATTTTTTTTTCTTTTTTAAAGGAAATGGAAAATAGATAAGAAGTTGCATCTGATGAGGTTTATACAACCATCTCTATATATATTATATATATAATAAACTTGTAGCTCAAATCTGTGAAAAACTAGTGAAGAGAAGATAAAAAAATAAATATTTTATATATAAATTAGACAGAACCATGTACAATATGTTATATACTAAATACATGTATGTTTTATGTATACACGTTTACAAATCAACTTGTAAAAATGTACAATTTCTCTGTAATAAGAATATATAAGATAAGTTAGGAAAAAGTATGTTTATAGTGATAGGGAATTTAAATTACAAGATGATTTGATTATATCATCATTGTTGTCCTGTGAGAATATATTTATATCATCGTATATATATACTGTAATTTAAAGTTTTGAAGGCTTTAAGCAAAAACCCGGTTTAAACATTATTTAGTGCCCATCTATAGCAGTAATTGGGAGAGAGAGGGAACGAACGGACGGACAAGGTGAAAATATCTTCTTGCCAGTTAGCCTATTTGTACGTGTATGTGTGTGTCTATGTATTCCATTTGAAAATAAACCCCAAACGAACACACGAGTTGTACTAGAGAGAGAGCGTAGTTGATCCACCATGTAGTAGTCCACTTTTCCGATGTATTTTTGTGATTTGTAGAAAGGCAAGAAAACAAGAACAAGTTTCTCAATAACGTTCAATGGTCTTCTTGGTAGTGTGTAGTGTAGAGATTAGAGATATGGGAACGAAGCATACATCTTTGTTACAACTGAGAAAACACGATGACGCTGTGCTGGTATAAAATTGATAGTTGGACAGGAAATGTTGTAACTAATTGTTTATGCATGTGGTGATATAAGCGTGACGTTAAAAAACAAAAAAATGCATAATTTTTGCGATGCAAAACCTTCAACTCAACTTACAAGGCGAATAACTGGAGCAACAACTGAATTGAATTATTATGTATCACTCTCTAATCTAATCATTTCCCCGTAATGCAACGTCCAAAAATATAATAATTTATTACATTTATTATTATTATTCTCATTATTAATATACATATACGCGACGACGATTACAATCGGAAAGTATAATATTTCCATTTAAAATTCTACGTGGCGGATTCTCCGTTTAAAAATGAAAAGTGAGATGATGACGAGAAAAATGATAAAAAAGGATGGCGAAAAGTCAATTTTAAAATGCATTGTTATTATAAAAAAAAATGATACTCACAAGAACAGCCGTATGTAGGACAATATATAATCATGTTTTAAGAAGGTGTATGGGGGTGGGTGAACGTTCGCGTGCGTGTGTGTGTGCAACGGAAAAAGGAATAAAAATCTCACTAGAATCATTTTGTCGCGTCGATTACGCGCGTCTTTGTATGTGGTGTTAATAGGCTATACAAGAAACAGTTCGTTCTCTTTGCATGTGTCTCTGTTTATATTAATACAATCTACTGATGTAAAGTTAGCGGTTAAAGAAAATAATGAATATTTGCAGTTTTTTGCAAGTAACAAAATGAAACGATTCTCTGCAGTTTACCGTTTTAAATTTACACCCTTCGATTTATTACATATACCAAGAAAACACACAGAATTAGGAGATATAATGGATAATAATAATACGCTACAGGAAATTGTATATCTCAAGAAAAAAAGTGAGAGGTCTGACTTTGTAGGACAAAATAAAGAGAATAAGAAAATTCGATACATATTCAAAAAAGATGTGTAATTACAATTATTATTATTATTATTATTATTATTATTATTACCTATAAAAATATATTGTCTATTCTATTATTAATGTAACCCCCACAAACCAATCCCCTAAAATGTAACAAATCCTTATAATGATGAACACGAAAGTAATAAAAACACCGTTTTAGAACCAGAACCTTTTTTGAACGCAGTTAAAAAGTCATTTTTTTCACAGGCACTGACACTGATTGGTAATTGGCACGCAGATGCCTACTTTCTTTCCTTGAATCATACAATAGCCTTGACAAATCAAAGCATAGCATGGCAAAGTGGGTTGCCCAATCGGCGTGTGTGAAAAGAAATCCTGAGGAATGTTGTATGTAAACTTTGGTTTTGTGTGGTTAAGTAATTTGTTCTGAATAAAATAGAGTACTAGAGGTCAATCAAAGTGAAATATACATTTTGACTAATGTTAAATTTATTTTACCTGGGTAGAGTTGTCGTCCCATTTCGTCACTGGCTTTGCGTAATCGTTACGAACAATTTCCGCTGCCAAAGGCATGGCGAATGCCAAAACAGAGATGATTAAAAAGTATGTCACTTTCATGACGATGATGATGCTGATGTCGTTAAACTTTATTATGATGCTTTAGAATTGAGTAATTCCAAACACTTTTTGTGATGCTCGGAGACAGCAAAGAGCTTCTGTGAAATTGGATACAACTTTCTCAGATTTCATATTGCTTCTGTCGAAGATATTCTCTGTTATGATTGTGTCCCATTATCATGAAATATCTAGTTATGCAGCATACATTATGGAGTAAAGATTGAACCAATCCATCGACTCATTATTTGTTGTAAATTATGCTTCACGAACTTTTATTATTTTTGTATTCAATGAACAGAAAACAACAATTTATTCAACTACTTTTGACAGCGACATTCGTATGAGATGATGATAAGTGTCAAAATAAATTGAAGAGGAAATGAAAAATGCCAGTTGTTGTTCTATATTTCTTACAGTTTAATAGTTTTATTTTTATATATATTTATGGTTTAGGTAATTTCATAAAACAAATGCATAGGAAATATTGAAGAGTGATTACACATTACATATTATTATTATTAGTTGTACTATTGAAGACGTACATTTGGCATCCCTCCTCATGAAGATGCACTGTGTACTTTCTCGAATTGTAATAATAATCATACACATTTACATATCATCATTATATATATCAGTAGTTATAATAATATAGCATTTAGTGGGATATAGGATTTTTCCTTATTTACCAATAGTTTCTCTGTTCTCCATTACAGTAGTATTGCATAATGTACAGACGTTTAAACATGATTTTACTTTTTACACAATATTCTTCTTCGCTATACACAAGTAGGATTCAAAGCAGTGTGCATCTCCAGAAAAAGAGGAGACTTGCACCGCATAATAATATTTGTTGTATTCTTTCGCTAAGAAAATTAGTCTATAAAATTTTATTGGATGTGTACACAGTTTCCCTTTTACATTGCTATACATTACAAGAACATTATTTTAGACTGAGGATCAATGTTATTTACACACAGTGCACTCTTTTCCTTTCCTTCATTTGCAGTTTTCTCGTAGTCGGAGATGGAGATACTATAAGTCTTCAAAAACAATGTTACCTTTATTTATTTTATTGAACTTAATCTAAAACCAAAAACAAAACAATGTACCGCATTCTTCCTACGAAACATTCAGTTCAAAAATGAGAAAAACTCTGGCATAATAATACCTTAAAACTATATAGGAGCGCAAACAGAATTTGATTAATTCTAAAAAATAATCACTGTTATTATGCCCGTAAACGTACTAAAACTGTACTCTCCCATTACGAAAAAAGTGTTTTCTTAAAAATTGTGTGTTCCTGCATTTTAAACAGACTAAAATAATAATTAAATCTACTGAGACAAGTCTTCACCCTGCAAAAAAGAGCTGAGAGACGGAGAGGATAATAATAATTACATACGTGGAATTCCGTACAGCTTTACATACTATGATACATTTTAAAAATATTTTTGTTGCAAAAAAAGCTGCACAATTCCAGAATATTATATATTCTAACCTGTTTATATTTACATATAAGTGATTGAATGATGAACTCATCTTTTTTAAACCCCTATTCGCAGTAGTATATTTTCTCATTATACATATTTTATAAATATAATAGCTATTTATTACTGTTTGCTACTCACAAAGAAAACAGAACAGGTTAAAAAGTAGTCAAACCGTAGCTAAATAATTAACTAAATTAAATCATTATTCTTGTTATACATAACGTAGGATTTTCCTTCGACATACATGCAATCGTAAAATTATAGAATTCAACGTAAAAAGTTTATATCATGTAGAGGCTAAAAACTCAACAAAATTATATAACTTTATAACAACTATTAATTAGGTATGTAGAGTGACGTCGGAGTTTCAGTTGGCAAAAGTGGATCTTTCGTAACAAACGTATGATTATAATTAGTAGATCACTTCATAAACAGTGGCCTTTTTGTCCCCGCTCCCTGTAACACAAACAAAAATAAACCAATTTATCGTTCCGTTACAAAGGAAAAAATAGCAGGAATTCGAGTTATCTGAAAACTGTCAGGAACATACCTGTGACTATGTACTTATCGTCGGTAGAGATGTCACAACTAAGTACAGAGGATGATTCCTTTGACTGTAAAAAAGAAAGGAGAGAATCCAGTTCATTAGGATCCACTTTAAGTGAAGTAATTAAAAAAGTTGTTTTGCAGAGAAGAGAAAATGCTCTCCTCTTGCTTCATAGCTGTGAGCATACAAAATGTTAATTACCTGGAAAATAGAAGCCCCGTATGGTGTTCTCCACGCATTTAATAAGTTATCTTTCCCCGTGGACACAAACCATTTGCCACAAGCAGCAAATTTAAGTGAAAGAACACAGGAGTCGTGAAGATGAAGCTGGTATTTGTCCGGCTTAGTGCAATGGAGCACTTCAACATTTGAGTTTTCCATTCCAACAGCCAACCACTCTCCAGAGGGACAATAACCGAGTGAAAATATCTGTGAATTAAAGTCATGCTGTTGGAGCTGTCTGCCTTCTCTGAGATCCCAGGATCGAACCGTGTTGTCTAAACCGCCAGTCCAAAGTTTACAACCGTCTGCGGAAATATCAATACATGAAGCGCCGTCTGTGTGTCCCTGGAACTGTCGGACTAATGTTTGGTTGTGCAAATCCCAAACCGCTATATTTCCATCACTGCAACAACTAAAGCAAACCTACAAACACAAAAGAAAGAAAAGTTGAGTTGGTCCACCGTAGGAAGTCATTAATTTTACGAATCTCTCAAAGTGATTTAAAACTCCATATATTTCTGTGGAACTGCGTTTGTGTTTCCCCAAAATTTACCTTTGAATCCGGAGAAATTGCCAGAGCATAGCAGGCAGGTGCAGAGGAAGGAAGTTCTCCTTTAATGCGAGGTGTAGGACCACCAAGATCCCATATTGAGATTGTTGATGCTTCTCCTCCAACAATAAGCGTACGACCATCGGGTAATAGTTTCACAGATCGGATGTAGTTATCTTTTTGTAAACAATCAAGTTGAGAAACTGGACTCTTGGAACCCGGCTGACTAATGTCCCAAACCTTGACACAGCCCTTGCCGCCAGTGTATACATATTTCGTCGGGTTACTGATCGTCACTGCGCATACTACTTCACCATGTGTCAACGTATTTATTTGCCTAGCGTGTCTGGGAATTCCAGGGCCGACTAGAGCATCCGGAGGAAACGGTACAGGCTGCATTTTTCCTTCGGCGGACACATGGAAGGAGTAGGCTCTGCAAAAAGTAAAGGTATTAGTGTCAAAATATTGTTACATGATATGTGCGAGTACAATATATCAAATTTTAGTTTGTGCAAAAAAACTTACGGTTTTCCACTTGGCATATTTGGCAAACCATTTCCAGCACCTGGTGCAACTTGAGATCCTCGTGCTGAGCCGGGATGACCATCAAAGTTAACCTACATGAGATAAATTCACTTGCTAGTTTATACCGTTTATCTTCCTACCAAATGCCAATTATTGCGTTATTAGTTCCATGAATTTTGAAAGATTCATTTCATTCTAACCATAGGACGTGCGTATCCCACATTTGCACCGGCTCCATTGTGAAGTGGAACACCTGGTGGGAAACCGGGAGGGACGGGAGCATCACCAGGTCTAATACCAGCCGGTGAGTATGGATAAGGAAGTGGAGGTCTGGAGCCCGAAGGTCCACCCGGTATTCCTGGTGTTGGAGTCACAGATTTGGAATTCGGTGTGGTGGAGGCATCGTTCTATTTCAGACAAAATTATAAAATGTTATTAATGCGGCACGGATCAATGATGTTCGTCACTCAGAGCATTTAAGGAAAAAAGCCGGGAAAGCATTTTAGCTATGCATTTTTAGTTCAATTACCTCCTTAATTTTAAGGGATGGTGTTGATCGGCTGGAGCTCGAACCACTTCGACTTCTTGGTCTCTCTGAGCTCCTTGGTCCGAAACTTTCTTCCTTGACGTCTCCGTTCGTTCTTGGAGATCCAGTCTCCTAAAAAATAATAAAAAATAACAATTTGTATTTCTGTTCTCATTAGTTGCAGAATCGGCTCATTTATTAAGTTAGAGCTCAAGCACACTACTAATAAAACAAATTTGACATAATTATTTTCTTACAACGGTAGCATCATCAACAACAAGGTCTTGGTCACTGCGTTCCCCATCGCTGTCCTAAAATTCCCCCAAAAATAAATGCGATCAGATAAAACAGTCATTATCGTTATTTCGTTTCATATGTATATATATTTCTTCAGAGTCACGTTGAATCAATAAAATCGGCTAACGATAAGTGCACAAGCATGTACCTATATATCTAGTTGAGTTCTATAAGCCAACAACATGCTGCACATATTACCCTAACGTTCAATTATATAATATTGGTTCTACTCCCTACATATTTCGAACGACTGCCAAAACGTGCCCACTCACCTCTCTATCATGAGCATTAGACTTGATTTCTTCTTTTCTTCGTTTGAGCGATTCATGTGATTCGGCCTCCGATGGGGGAGATCTCATTCGCATACGGCTCTCACGCTCCCTTTCTCGCTCACGTTGTTCCATGGGGGATAGAGAACTCCTCTGAAAACAGGAAAATGATATCATGTATCCGAAATCTAATTTGATCCCCTTGATCTAATACTTTTTCTCAAAAAGCTGAACTGCGTCGTGTCTCTTTCAGGCCGCCAAACTTTCCATTTCCTCTCAAATTATTCACCATGTTCGTCCATATAGCACGTACGCAATCACTTTTACCGATGCCTCCCCGTGAAACAAAGCGTGTAAATAATGTATACCAGAAACAAAATGTAACAACTTACATTTCTCAAGTCTTCAGAATGCTTATTTGCAGGATGTTCATCTCTAGGTTCGGGTTTGATTGAGAGAGGGTGCGGGAGAGGAAGGGGATGTCCGGGTGGTGGTGGAGGTGGACCAGCTCCTGAAACTGATGGCGGTAATGCACCGGGAGGGAATCCAAGGAGGGGAGCTCCTCCTGGCATTGGAGGAAGTCCAGCTGCAGCAAGATGGGCATGACTCAGAGGTAAACCGCCTGGAGGATGTGGAATTCCTCCTGGTCCACCGGCACCAGCTCCCAACTGCAATTTACAAACATGAAAATCCCATTACAATCTAAATTATTTTCTCCCACTGACCAATCACTCTGACACTTTCTACGCCGCCACACGTCTGTCTACACATTTACTTTATAACCCCTTTCCTTATACAATACACGGATAAACTACACTTCCACACTTTTTAACCCGTCAAATATATATGCGCATAGAACGCTGTACGGTAAAATTTACTCCCAAAAATCATCTCACTCTTTTCTTTGTCTTTTGTCAGACATCAAAAATCACCGAGTTGCAAAGTTGCTTTTTAATAGTTCAGTGTAGTAAATATATGTAGTATAATATAAACCGCATAATAAAAGCTTTTTCTATTAAAGCTATTAAAAATATAATATTTCTAGTAATAACTTGCCGCCATAAAAATTGCGTGGAAATTCAAGAGAAATGTCTACAGAGAGTAATTACTTAACCTCTATTAATATTATCATTTATTATTATAATGAAGTATTACAAGACATGCACAAATTGAAAAAAAACGTCTTATAAAATATTCATTGGATTCATTAGCTATGCATCAAATTATATGCTGTATTTTTGCTCATCATCATCAGAGACTCACCAATAATTGCTGAAGTCCTTGCTGCTGTTGCTGCAAAAACAATATTAAAAAATTAAAGAATGATTTGCAAACTTCTCGCGTTTATTAGGGGAGCAGAAATTTACAGAAAACAAGGCAGCCGGAGAGTCAATCTATTTTTTATTAAAAGGAGTACCACAAACAGCGGCGCAACGTGTAATAACAACAACAACAAGCACATAAAAACAGAGAAGTACTTTAAGTACTTTACTTGACTGTTTGCATTTAGGTAGTTTTTTATCACTGTAAAACACAAGTTTGCTTGCACGAAAAACAAAAATAAAAAGGAAAGCTATTAAAAATCGCAAACAGATTTTTGTCACGACACACACAGAAAGGGGGAAAATAACAGCAGCAGCAGCAGAAAAAAATGAAGTGTACATACACACACACGAAAATAAAACTTAAAATTGAAGCACGACCAAATATGCAATTTGCAAAGCTGATTTAAAAACGAAAAGTAATGTGAACATTTTAAATACACGACAGCTCATTAAGTTCATGTAGCCTTCATTCACAAATTACCCAGTTATATCATAAATAAGACTATTAAAAAGTAAAGAGCATTTAACGACGACGACGACGCCGAGGTTTTGCGAGGAAGAGAGTGAGTGAGTGTTCGTTTCGCGAGTTTTGAAGAAAAAAGATGACATAATTTTTCTGACCATTTTATTATTTTTACTAAACAGCAATTATAAATAGGGATTAAGTGTTAAGAATGTCGCCAGCCTTGAGTTAATGCCGCCGACTGCCGACGACAGACAGACATGCCAGTCTCTGTCAGCCATCCGAAGGAAGGGGGACGAAATAAAAGTGATGTCACGACGATGATGTGTTTGAAGGAGATTAATATTCCAGAGAGGGAGAAAAAAATTCATTTCAGAATAAAAAAATATTAAGAATAAGTACCTATGAAAATATAAACTGCCAGCCTAAATTCAACTTTATTATTCTCTCGAGACATGAAAACTGCCATCCGTTAATTTATTTTTTTCACTCATTATTAAAACAATTCCGCTGTCTCTTTCAACCAACTATTTTAATCTCTGTGTATTTTATACTGGTATGTCCCAATTTGCAAAGTGAGACAGACTGAAAGAAAAATTTTATTTGTGTTTTTTCCCTTGGAATGCCCTGACATTAATGGCACCAAGGGAGAAATAATGTAAACTTTCGTATAAATGTATCATTCATTGACGTAAATTTATTCTTGCATACCACCAGAGAGCATTTCTCTCCCAACTTCTTTACTCATTGTCGTCACATTAAAATTAAGAAGCTGTTTGAGTAAGCTTTCCACTGTATTATTTACGACACCCCAAAAACAAGACGATTGTCGATGTGAAGCAAACTTAAGACAATTTTTTTTCTCTGTGTAATAATATCATGTAGAAAAAGTACAAACTGGAAAGAGAATCCAGTTGCAGCTGACGACTGAACGTGTTATAATTGCAAAATAAGGTTTGGCACCGCAGCCACCATCACCACCACAAAGCCTCCTCTCTCTCTCTGAAAATATATATTATCCCAGCGCCAAGTCAAGTCGCCGTGTACTCGTCAGCTTCGACTTGAATCTGCTAAATAACTCGCAACTTTTCCGCTGGTTAAACGTAATGTTATGCAGAAGGAGACAAGATACTAGAGAGATGCAACTGGTTTCTCTCATCCAGAAAGTGATCCAAAGCTCATCAAGTTTGACATTATAATAAGCTTCTCGTTTAGACAGAGAGGGAACGTTCTATCCTTTTTGTTCACCTACAAAAATGGAACCTACTCTCTTCTCTCTCTCTCTATCTCTCTCTCTCTCTCTCGTCGTAGTAAAGCTTCAGCTCAGCCAAATAGTACAAGGGAATGACAAGCTACGAAATTGTACTGTAGGAGATGAATATTTGTACACATCGTTATTTTTATCATTACACCTTATTCCCGGTCGGTGTTTAGACTCAACTTGACGATAACTTTGAGTCGTATATCTTCCCAGAAAAAAGTCTGTATATGTATGTATTATTGATTGAAATCCTCCTTTGTTAATGATGGAGGGAAAACAGATCAGGTTGATAAAAATCTCTGTGGTTTTGCTACTGATTCTTTTTTCCTGAGTACTCTGCTGGAGCAAAAACAAGAATGCTTGCCCTCACTTTTTTATGCACTTTAATAATCTGATGAAGACGATGATGATGACGACGATACGGTGACCAACAGGTCCTCCTGGTCCGGGTCCAGCCTACAATTTTTTTAGGAGAGAGAGTGTGTGTGTGAGTGTGAGAGAGAGAAAGAGGCAGCTTTGCCAAGGTAGACGTACGTGTGTTTGCTGTGCAGAGAGCCACACTCATTACTTGATTAAAAACAAACCTGCATGAAAAAATGGCTTTCACAAATCCTTTTGTAAAACCTATAATTTAATTTATATTTGCATTTTTCCAATTTTCAACCCAGCGCACCCCGGTACATGCTCGTATATTAGAAAAGCGATACATTTTTTCTCCTCCCCACATCTCTACTACTGATCTCTGATAAAAAAAACTTGAATGCATTTTGTTTTCCATTAGTGTAGCCCTAATAAATACCACCTCTCTGAACAAAACAACAAAAAAATGCAAAGGCGCATTAACATCTCTCTCGCTAGCTAATAAATAAGATGGCTACTGACTGCTGAGAGGTAAAGATGCACTTTTTCCGAGAGAAGAATCAAAAGCATGTAGTTTTCACGAATGAGTAAGTATCCACACACACACACACCTTCATTCAACCTTCTTGTGTTTTTTTTCTCTCAACCGCGGACTCGTAATAAGAAGCATGTATCTATTTAGTACACATTTCAGTACGTATCTAATTTATTTTCTTCTTTTTTTTGCTGCTTATTCTTTCACTCCCTCACTTCTTTTTTCAGTTTTCAATTTTATTCTTCCTCCCCGATCTCCCCCTTTTGTGTGCTTGCTTTACTCTTAGAGCTGCCGTTCCTTCATGCTCATGTTCCCGTTCACCTCAGCTCTGTTCCTTTATTATGCGCTACTGGCTTGGCAATTACACGCATTATATCCTATTACCACGCTACATGTGGGTGAATCTATCTTTCAATCTGGTTATTCTTACCTAGCTACTTATTAATTCCACCTAGCATGATTACGTTACAGCCCTGTCTGTTCAAAGCTATAATATACCAATATACTTGTACCTATACATCCTCTTTATCTATTTATCTATCTGTTACGTCGTAGTCGTAATCACCTGTAAGTTGCTCCGCTCTATCCCGCTCCTGCAGTAATATTATAATCCAATAAGCCCATCTTTTCAACTCACGTAGTATTTAGCGTCGCTACTTAACCACGTACTTTTCTTCTGGTCCAGTTCACTGAGGTATGCAATTAACAGGGGGCAAACGTATGGAAAACTACACGTTTGTATTCACACACACAC
>JAHZNE010001318.1:0-71394 GCA_027744055.1 Callyntrura sp. NNG-2020 | reverse complement strand
TCGTGGCTTGCTCTTCTTCCATTTTCTTTTGCTGAGCTACGACGAGCAGACAAAATGAAGGCAAAACCTTTGGTGGAAGGGAATAAGCCTTCCATCACAATATAAAAAAAATAAGATGATTAGTGAGAGTGCACTGGTGGCAATTGGGGTAAAGCTGGCGTTGCACACTGCCTGTGTGAATGTATAAAGAGTACGCACCATTTATTCAATAGGGATGGCGAGGGAATCATTCAGTTCATTCAAAGATGCACAAACACTTGACTACATATATATATATGCCTACACCCCTTTTCTGCTGCTTTTCCTGCCATGCAATTTTGGATTGTTTGTGTGACTACATATTGTAAAGGCGCTTACATTGTCATCCCCCGCTGAATGAAAGTCACCCTAACCAACTTTACACAATAAAGTACCTATTTGTTGTAAATAAAGAAGAAAAAAACCATCTTGATCGCACCAAGTCTATTTTTGTCCGCCTTGGCGAGCAAATTGCAAAGTTGTTCTTTTTTATGTGTATCAGAGTGCACCTGAAACCTCAAAACCCAATATGATAGATACAATGACACAATGCCTATAATATAATAGGTGGTTAGATGTGGATAGGTAAAGGTATTGCCCAACTTTGAAACAGGAAGTACCTAAGAAGTGTGAGTATTCACAGAAGAAGGATTTTTTTTACCAAAATACTCAAATCATGCATGACGTTAGTATTAATGTTAACTTATCTGGGCTTTAACTTTTAAGCTTATTTTTAGCATTTTGTTGCGTATTATTTTTCTCCCATTTTTAAAGACAACCTCGCTGATTCGCAATGAAATCCAATCAAGAAACCAAGGTTGTTTTTCTGTTTTGTAGAGATTGTTTCTTGGATTTCGTTAGATTTTCGTAAAATGCGCCAGAAAAGTGCCTATTTGATAAGGGATTTTTAAATACAGTAACTTTCCTTTACACGTCTACGTTTAATTGAAAATTACACAAAACCAAAGGAAAGTGAGCATTTAAAGGGATGAGGTTGATGATAGTAAAAGTTGATCGTTTAAATGGAAAAGTGATCGTTGTTGCCTTATTTTAGCAAGTTATAAAACTGTACAAAAAGTGGACCTGCATGTTGAAAATGGAAATTTGCAAAAACAAACATAAGGAATAACAATTCACCAATAGATCACACCTTTTTTGTTCGTTTTTTTTGTGCTAGACCCTCATCTACCCAGTCTGTGTGTAGCAAGCAGCCTCAGAGACAGACAGAGATGACGCACTTTGCAAAACTAATAAAAACCATCCATCTTCATTTACTCTTTAAGGCGATTCTACCCTAATGTTTATTTGTCTTACTGCTCTTTTAAAACCAACAATCAATCGGCATCAACATTCACAAAGAGTGACTGTGGGAAAATTAGAAAAGTGAAATGTACATATATGTGCATCCCAAAAAATCCTCTTATTTTCACTTCTTTGCCGTAATGCTGCCAATTTCACACCTTTAAATCCGTCAACTTGCATTACCATCTTATGAAAAAGGACCTCATAGATGTAGCTATACAGTACAAAAGGAATGATGGACGGCGTTGTGTGTGTAGGACAGTTGTGGTGTAGTGGGTAGTCTACTACAAGCTAACTGAACGCTTATAATCTAACAAGAACAAAGATATGAGGTATCGTGGTGACTATAATGTGGTGGTAGGCGTAATTCTCAAGGTCCGCATAAAATTCAGTAGAAATGACCTACCCCTTTCTAAGTAATCAAAAGTAACTTGCAGAAAATGATAGCCGCTACTCCACAATTTTAACGGTTGTTATCGACAAAGTGTACCCCTTGACTGGTCAATTGACAGCTAAATTTCCCAATCAAATAGACAAACGTAGCTGTTCGCACACAATTAGTTATTTTATTATGTATATCTTCAATTATGCATCGGGTCATAATGATACGCCAGAACGACGCTGCTAACGACTAAATACTGTGTTTTACGATATGTGATAATATCCAATTTGTGACTACCAAAATAATAATAAGGTATCGGCTTTCGTCGCACAATTAAATTGGCAGTTACCGCGTGCCTATTGTACTCAAAACATTTTCCAATTCTACATAGCCCCTGCCTTTAATTACAGGGGAGAGTTTCGTCGAGTTGGTAGTTACCGTAAAACAAATGGTAGTAAATTACAAAATAACAAGCAGATGACAACGTGGGAACGCGGATCAAGCATAAAAAGACGACAGGCCAGTAAAAATATGGGATGACATAATATCCCTAACGAGTTATTATACATCTTGACAGGTTACTGATCACGTGGATCAGGAGTTTATGAGATTTTTATGCAATGCTTAACATTGATTGAAGACATATTATTATTATTCAAGTCGATCAAAATTCAGGACAGGTTGTATGATTGAGTGTTATACCTTTCGGAGCAAAGGGACGCAACGTTTTTTGCAATGGTGACTTTTCTAAAGTAAAGTGTAGATAAGGTCAAATCATGAGCTCCTGGGGAGTCAAAGGTGATGAGAACCGATGACTACGCATTTTAATTGCTTACGCGACAATTAGCTAAAGGCCATTAAAATGCAAACACTCTATATCAGATAATCGAATTCACTACTAACTACGGTTTCGCAATTAACCCTGTCGCTGTCCTTCCACTACTATTTTTTCAGTCAGAGACGTCTGACCATAGTAAAGGAGCTGACAAAGCACAGCGTGACAGTTACCCCGAAATAAATGGAAATATGTAGACAATGCTATGTAGGTTACCGATTGTCCTTCCCTACTGGAAGCAGCCTCATATAAGGCAAAAGAGCAGCAGGTACAACAATGACTACCACATATTATACAAAAATTATCTTTTTTTCAAAGGTAGGCCAAATTTATCAATGGTGGTTGCTTTTGATTTGTGGCGACTTGAGACAGCTATTTAATTTGCGAATGCCAACGATTGATCATGATTCTGTGATGATGACTCCTGCTCGTGTACTTCTGTTTCGTGATGCAGTTCGTCTACGAGATCATCATCGCCGATGTATTTTACAAGAGGCAGACAAAACAGCAGCAATAACTATTGCCTTTAACGTAGATATATTCAAAATGATGCAACCCCTGCGTCATCACCCCTCACGTATTTGTTTGATTCAAACCCATATTATTATACAGACAACACACAGTAGGTCAGACGACGTAAGAAGAATCAAACTGGCTACCTCACATCAGCAGCGTCCTCCTCGCACCAATTAATGAGAACAAGAACATGAACTTAGGACAAAGACGACGGAAATCATCACAGAATATATATATGGAATAAGAAAACGACATGAAAGCGCAGCGCCGGCAGCACAAGAAGAAACATCGTTACATATCCGCCAGCCAACACTATTATTGACCGTTGCAGTTTGCATTGTCGACGCTGCCACATTTTTCATTAATATTCTAGACACATCATCACTTAAGTAGTGGTAGATTATAACAGCACAGAAGTCGGTGTATGTGGACGTATTAAATAACAATAATAACAACATCTACGTCAATACAGCGCCAGGTGCTTGTGTACACATTTAACATGTTGCGTTGAATCGAATTCGGATGCTGTTCTCAGCACACTGAATGAAGATGTTGGTCAACAGGAGGACGTTCTTCATTAAGCCGTAATAAATTTTATATAGGCAATTTTTTATTTTTACATTTGACTTGAATTGTCACAAATCGCATTCACACTATTGCACACACTCCTTCTCGGAACACGTATGCATCATCGTATATGCGGTGATCGTGTCGCGTGATAGTTAATCAGTTTTTTTCTTCGCATTATTAATCCATTGCTATTGCTCATTATTGCTTATTTTTCATTATCGTCAAATTATGAGATTTTTATTACCACCACCTGAGAATAAAGCATTCAATCAGTCGCCGTTGTAATACAAGAACAAGTAGTGCTTGTACATACACAAACACCACCACCACCACCATCACCACCATCACCATTCATTTTTCAGTTTGTACTTCGTACCTTCCATAATACCTTATGTAAATGAAATGGCGTTTGTTTGACTGTTGAACCAATGGGGAGTAGTCACTCACACACACACAACAACAATCACCCTTAGACACACCATCAACACTAACAGTTAAAGTTGTAAAAATGAAGAGTTTAAATGGAGAGACCTACTTCGCATGAATAACTTACACAAAGAAAGTATACCGGTTACAATTATTGAGAACGTGATCATTTTAAAGGAGATTTATTCGTTATTACGTTACATATTATTATGTATTGCTACTCTCCATTCATGCAAATACAATTTTTTACGCTATTAAAATGTTTTACGACGAGGTTGCAGTGAATCTTCACTTTATGTCGTACATCATAAAAAGGACATGCAGAAAAGCTATTAATCTTCCAGCTTCAATTTACTCTCCCTTCGTTTTCACATGAGGACGACGCACAAGAGACGCTTATACTGTAACATTTAAAACATTTAAGAAGAGAATCATTACAAGATAAATGATGGCACATGCGGCGCACGCCTGTGTGTTGTTGTGATGATAGTAATACTACTACCAACTACTACTGCGATGGTGGTACAGAAATTACCCAAAGAGTATAAAAACGCGGTTATGTAATTTTTAACAAGTCATTCCCAGTCAGATTATCAGCAGGTAGAAAAAATGGCGGCTGCCATTTACCCCACAACCATTATGTCAAGTAGACAAATTTAATTAACTAAAAAAATAACGAATAGACATGTTGAGTTTTCAAGGAACGGAATTGCGTAACGAAAAGCGCACTGTACAAAAAAATTCTTGTAAGCTATTAACTATTTACTAGTATGCAGTTTTTTTAACAACTAAATTGTATTGTAAAAAATATCAATCAAAAGTGTAGGTACTATGAATATGTAATGAATATCCAAAAACATGAATACCGTACAGTGATGATGACATGAGCATCTTTAATGAACAGTTCACCTTTACAAAAGTATTCCTACTTTTTTCCTTTTTCCCCCACAAAAATAATAATAAAATGTTACTCAAATGCCTTCACTTAAAAGAAGCGTTAAACATTCTTGCATAGAATAATTAAGGTTTCACTATCATCACCAGATCATCATCATCATCATCACTCACATCACCATCCAATTTGCATATACAGCGACTCTTTAAAAGTTACAAGTACTGCAACCAGGGTGGTAACCAACACCGTTGTGCAAAGAGCAAGCAAGCCAGCGTCTAAATGAAAATCCACTTGTGCGTTTGTGTTTGTGTGCTACTGCCGTTCTCTCCCGTTTCTCCCCTTGTTTGTCCCTGTGTGTCGTCCCAATCAACAAGACCAACAACTGCTGCGCTTTCAACTGTGCTTAAATTACAACTAATTACTAAGCAGGTTGTTACTGCTTGACTAATTCGTTAATTGTTAACTTGCCTGCGATGACTGAGTGAGTGAGAAGAATTTAATCAGTAGCGGAATCTTTAACTACTGCCATGTAAAAGGCGCTGCTTTGTTGGAGGTGTATAAATGAAATGACGCGATTATTACAGTGAGTATGAGTTGTCGGCCCCGGCCCACACCTAAATTTGAATGGAGTGGGAATGTAGACATAAATAGGTGTACGACAACGAGCTGTGTAAGATAGGAAAGTATGGCGTTTATATATATATTTATATTGATTATTGGCATCTATTTCTGCTGCTGACCGTCTTGTGTGTGTAGGTGCAAACCGTATTGAATTTGTAAAGTGAAAAGTACAACAACACCGCGTTAGACAACTGCACTTTATTAAGCTTTATGGTCATGATGAGAAAAAAATGGACGGCTTTAGTTGAACTAGTGAGCTTAAAAGATTGTGATAACTCATCAATACACATAGACATGTATAATGCCTACGTGTAATATTCATCGTCGTCGTTGTCGTCGTCATCGTCGTCATTTGAAAGGCACACAATCGAGGTTAACATGATGATATGTACCTATAAAAATGTGTGTTACGCCTTGTCAGTCTCCCTTCAGTCTGGGAAGAGATTTGTATCGTCGCAAAAGTCAGCAAGGCAAAAAATTGCTTTGTCAGAATTAACGGATTATGAACCAATAAAGTTATTTTACCATTATAAACAAATGGCTAATAATGCTTTAGTTTTTATTGAACACGTTACATCACCTCCACCATCACCACCACCACCACTCTTGACTGAAGTGTAGGGAAGATTTGAATGAATGAATGTAACTTGCAACAGCGACCATTAATCAGGACAACAATTTTTTAAAATATGTTTAAGATGACATATTTGTTTAAGGTGGCAGCCAACTTGGATTCTTCTCCATACTCAATAGACCGTAACAACGTTGTCACTTTATTGATGACTTCAATTAGCGGTGCGCAGACGCTTACAGTTATTGCAGCACAGCGAAGCTTGTGTTGAGTCTGAATTGACAGGCTGTCAACGAACACTTCTCCGCTATCCCCGTCATTGTTACGAGGGACTGTAATAGGAAGATAAATGTTTTTTCTCGCAACAATGACAAATACATTAATTTTGTCCTTAGTCTCTAATGCATTTTGTTAGTTTTGAAACAGTTCCTTTGAAATAAAAAATATCTAAATGCACATATACCATTCTGCACATAGCAGTATGAACCTACATGATATGCACGTAGGCCCTCGGACCCCTGCGTAGACTTCAACTTGCTTCATAACTTTACATACACATTTCCGATTTCAATTTGGACCGCAAGTCATAAATCTATCCTAAAAAATGAGTTTAGCGGCATACGAATGTACCCTACGAGCCGGCGATTTCCACAAAAAAATGGCCTAGCATGGAGTGGTGCCTACATGAATTATTTTTTGTTTCAATTCGTTGACAGTGTAATGATAATGATTACGTCTTTATCTTTCTTCTCCCAAATCGTCTCTAAAGACAAGTTTTGCAATATACAAAATGCTGATAAGATAATAAACCATATACTCGCAGTATAATGCCCCCTTTCATATTGTTTAACAGGAGTTAAAATTAAATTGACCAGAGTAATATTTCAAAACATTGTGCAAAACAATGGAAAATGAAAATAAAACTTGTGAAGCAATGAAAGTGTTCATCTTCTTGATGAGCCCACTCTGTGACAGCCTTCCCTTCCAACATTACTAGCCCATCAACAAAGCCATCATGTTATCTATAGTGCAGGCTTTTTTGAAACTGTTGCATGATAGCAGTAAAAGTCGTCGTCGTCGTTGTAGTCGAATTCTTTCTTTGCAGTTATACTCTCGAGAGCGTGGTCGTGGTCTCAATCATGTAGTCATGATTATCAGGATAATGTCTTTTGTATGATGATGATAATGTTCCCATAAGACAAATACACTTTTAGCGAATTCTCAAGCCATTGTGTGAACACCACTGTTTTAGAAAAACGAATCTCTATCATCATCAGTGATAATTTTGGCTTTCAGCTAAAGCCCAGGGAGCATAGCTAAAATGTGTGTAAACCAAAAGACAGAAACAGCACAGTCGATCCTGCTGCTGACGACGACGACGACAACGACAAAATTCAGTTCAACCCCTTTTCAGCCCAGCTTCCTCATTCAGCGTGACTTGCCAAATGAACATGATCACATGAAAGAGCTATTTTACAGGATACTTGTTTTCTTTTCATTTTCTGCCTGTGTGCGAGAGCACTTCCATTCTTTCAATGAACTACCACCTTCTCCTCTTCCGACTGTGCCTAAATAAATACAACAACAATGTCATCATTACTGCAAAACCCTTTCGTTTTTTTCTGCGCTTTTTTGATAAAAGCCATGCCGAAATCATTTAGCTTTTTATTTCTTCTTTGGGAAAACAAAACCGTGATTATTTTTCAAGTGATGATATTGCATGGCAGGGCCATTACGAGCACAGTGTATAATACTATCATGATGTTGCTGTAAAAGTAAATCTAAGCAAACTATATATAATAATAATAAAAACGCATATAAAACTGCATGCAAATTCAACGCACTTTTACTTCCTTGGCTAACTCATCACGGCTCATCTTAAATCTCGAAAACAAATTATACGGTTCATCCTATCAAAGAACATGCAGCAGTAGCATCAGTGTGTGTGTGTGAGCCCAAGAGAAAAGGAAATTCGTATGCATTGTGCTTTGTGCTGCTAAAAGTGAACCCTGCCGTACGAAGAAGAAAAAAAACAATTCAAAAAGCAGAAAGGAAGATGCTGAGAAAAGGTAAAACACACGAGGAAAATTTTAATAGTTGAAAAAAATTAGGAAAACACAATAAAAATTAGATGTCATGCTTCGAATGAACGAACAAAGTAAAGTGAATACGCACATTATATTTTTATCATCATTCATTCGCACAAAAAAAATTAACAGTCAGCAGTGCACTGCATTGTAACAATAAGCAGCACCGTGGTGCAGGAGAGGAAAATAAGCTTGTGAAATCTTAATCCCTTTCTTTTGTTCACTTCTGTCTTCATTATCCTTTCAATAGTTTCCATAAAGCTGTAACAAAGTAATAATAATTTTGATAGCTTTAACACTACAGTCAACAGTGGTTGGGTTAAGAGTACCTATAATATGCTCTATATAGACAGTATAAATATTGTGCTCTCTAATACAGACAGATGGTGCATTTGAACGTCTGCTATTATTACAACAGTAAGAAAAATAGTGGTCAAGCCATGTGGTGGTCATTTACTATTCCGTTCTAAAATAAATTGTTCCTTGATACGCCACACAATACAAATGATCAGCGAATTTCCTCTCTCTGAAGAGGATAATACTTAAATCAGAGAAGAGTGAAAAGAGTGAAGTTATATTTTATTTGTTGTGTGTAACGCTCTCATTACTCTGATGAGTAAATTATCCACGGCTTTCCAAAATCCTAGAGACTCAACCTTTTGACTTGACTTGGGAGGAAGAAGCATCATCATCCCTTTACGCATTTTATATCATCCTGCCTTATAAATGTGGTGTGCATGAGCATAAATTGCATTAGCAAACACCATTATTCGCATTTCAACGTGAAGATTTCACGTATTCACATTTTTTGTATTTTTTAGCACAGTGTGCATCGGTACGCACATTAAATCCACCAACCCCACACACGTTCCGCCGACTTTTAATATCTACCATTTATTATTTTTAAATGCAGGTTGTGCAAAGCTAGCCGTATATCTGCCTCGTGTTCTGTGTTGAAAAAAAATTTAAATCCGTTTTGCATCAGAGAGAACGAAGGGGAAAACTGGGTATTATCGTCCTTTAAGCTGGTGCCCAAGTGGACGTTGCTCCCACCCTAAAATACTTGCACACAGCTTATCTTTTGGTAAGTTTAGTTCATGATAATAATAATATGCCAAAATATTATAAGTAGAAAAGTACTTCTGAAACCGTCTAGTAATTGAAACAATGCAGAGATTGCGTGTCCTGTCGTGCGTCTTGCATGAACCTCCGAAGACACATTAAAATACACACACCAATCCCTACACATCAACGTCAGAATAACACATTCAATTATGTGGGTATTATTAAGTTTTCATCATCCCCGTACGTAATCGTCGTCGTCGGCGGCGGCACACCATCCCCAACATGTTACGTTAAAGAAACCTATCGCTCATGGAAAAATGCGATTTTCATTCAGATAAATAAAAAACCCATCAAGAAGATTCACATGCCCTACTCTAGAGCGTGGGGTAACATGGTTTATAAAAAAAGGCAGACTAAAGCCGTTAGAATACGTGGCACTTTTTGAGTGTATTGACTTGAAGGATATTATGGCAATGATGCATCATTATTTCTGCATATGCATCCCCTTGCCAGAGAGCAAGAGAGAGAGAGAGAGAGAGAGAGAGAGAGAGAGGGAGAAGGGGGGACTTGATGCTAGATTGACTTATTTGCAAAATTTATTATAACAACTTCGGTAGCCACTTCAGTCGTCTCCTACTACTACTACTGTACATAGAAGTGTCAGTGTCGTGCAGAAGCACACTTAAATGTGTTTTGTAAATGGAGTGCAATATATCTTAGCTCGTCATCAGAAATAAAAATCTCACTTTCAAAAAATGCAGATGGGTATATTTGATTCAGCCTAAATTTGCATATTACACGACGATTTCATGTCTCTAGATACTTTTCTGGCAGTTAAATCGAATTGAACAAGCTTTGTACACTCGTACATGTACATACACAAAGATGCACATACCATACGTGATGTGGGTAACCATTAATTGTGCAGTGTCGTGTACAAGTACACACGTCATTGGGTAATTCATAACTTGAATTTAAATTGAAAATAGCTAAAATATTACATACGTCTGAATTCAATTAGACTCACTTCAGGAATATTACGAGTTCTTTTACATTCAAAAGAATAGTAATTAATAGTAAAAAATTGTAAAAAGTGAGGATGTGCTGTGACACCCTACACAATAGCGACACCACCGCATTTGAATAGGCCACACAGGGACCCCCTGTCAAAATATTTATACGAGTTTTTGGTTTGCATATATTATCGGAATCTTCTCTTTTTTATTTCAATGTTTTGTGCAAATGTGGCCAATTTTTCAAGAAGAAAGGGAATGATAGGCGCACAATGAAAGCAATATTTATTTTCCTTTTCGTTTCTTCTTCCTGAAGCTCATTTATAGAAATCAAGAGGAATCATCATCAGATTTGCCACGTTTTCACATGTATATATTCAAATGTGGGTAATGTATCATTACGATAATCTGTAGTCCAATGTTTAGAAAACTTCAGTCGTCGCACTGGCGGTGGTAAGCCAGTGAGTGAATAAAAGCAAAGAAACATTTCATCAAAACTTTAACTTGGCTCCTCTATCATCATCACATCATCATCAGTAGCATCACGGTATATGTAAATATACACACATATAGACATACACATACACACACACACACACACACACACACACACGCAGCTATAATGTTCCTACGAGTTGTATTTTGTAATACACAAACGTACAACAATGCCAGCAACGTGCTTGAGTGCCTTTAATTAAATGTTAATGCTCTTCAATCATTGAAAAGTACATCAATTTTGAGTGGTCACAAAACATCCCATCATTTACATAGGAAAAAGCTTTTTATTTTTTTGGGGGAAACCTTTTTTCCACATCCCAGCAAATTATGAAAGGAAAGTTGTCAACGTTTTCCTTACATACACAACACACACACACAGTAATTCTACTACTGTGCAGTAATAATTATTACCTAAGGTATCATCCACCTTAAACCAGCAAGAGTTTCGATGATGAACACATATTTCATCTTTTCAAAATTGCTCTTGCAACTTCCACTTTACCCAGACCTGGCAGGCTGCGACAGAAAAGGCACGTAAGTGCCACAGTAAGACAAGTGTTCTCACTACTGTTTTTTTTCGACTATTGACAAGCTC
The DNA here is from genome assembly GCA_027744055.1 of Callyntrura sp. NNG-2020. NCBI lineage: Eukaryota > Metazoa > Arthropoda > Collembola > Entomobryomorpha > Paronellidae > Callyntrura > Callyntrura sp. NNG-2020. The sequence continues at coordinate 60,000 of JAHZNE010001318.1, read as the reverse complement.
GGTTGTAGATTTCAACAGGTTGTTTTTCTCTTTTTAATGAAATGACGAACTCCTCAAGGTTCTCACATATCATTAACGTCACGTGTGCATACACGACATAAAAAGTGCATACCTACCTATTATTGATTAAAGTACCACTACAACTGTTCCTCTAACATTTTACTAGTGTCAGGAACTCTAACAAGCATTATTATTACTGCTATTATTATTATCATCAATTTTAGCCCTCATCAATAATTATTGATAGGTAGGCAACCTGTGAACAGGTATAACTCGAAGGTGCTCGGATAATTTGGTGGTTGGATACGTGTGAAAATGGATGGCACAAGGCAAAGGAGTTAAACACTTTGTTATTACAGGATTACCGTATGCTTCTATTGCCTAATAATTTGGTCATTTCTTCAAAAAAATTGAAGAATAAACAACAAAATCACGATTTTATGTCAAGCACGTTCCTTCGCAGAAATGTAAAATGTACGAAAGGGTATCTTATTGTTAGTGTAACAGTGTTACGAGAAGTACCCATAAAAACTCGTGTAATCAAATTCAAAAGGCTGCACCGATACCTGCTGTTTGACCGTGCATGTGGCAGATTGAAGTTAAGATTTCAGGACTTTATAAACAGATACACTGGTGTGTGTGTGTGTGTGTAAAAAGGAGAGAGAGAGAGAGAGAGAGAGAGAAAGAGACAAGATTTACTGAGTAATAAATGTAGTTTACAATAAGATAAGGTTTTATTTAGAAATTTATTAGTTTACAGTGTACACAGCACATTCCCATCGCTGGCGCGGAAAACTTTTTTGTTGAGATTTGCATTACGCGAGGTGTGAGATGTAATGTGGCTCCGTTTCAAAATCAAAATTATAATTGCTTTGTTGTCTTTTGAGTGGATTATTGCTGCATTACTCTAAGCGTGCATGCACGTCTTCCGTTTAAAAACAAGAAGCGTTATTATTGTTGTTATTACCATTTGGTTTGTGGAAACGGTGCAGTGTGCAGCAACAGCAACAACAACCACTACAATTCTTATCGTAATGAAAGCAAGCGAGTTTCGTTAGCTGGCGTAATGTTAAAAAGCGAATAAAAAATTATAGACAGGCATGCAATTCAAGAGTCATAATTCCGACACAGTATAACTTGGACCAACTGTAATTGCATTTAACCCAAAGTGCAATAAAACGATATTATCAATACCCAAATGGACAATCAAAAATTCACGCCCAAATATGAATTTAAGCAGCCAAGTTGTTTGCTAAAAAACAACGATGATGGCCAGGATAGATAAAACACTTTTTTTTGTTGAAAAAACGTGACTTTTTTTGTAGGCGCAATATACTCGACTGAATTTACAGGCCTGCGAAAATAGTGTGGTTGAAACATGGGGAAGATATAGCGGCGAGATACAAAAATATACCATTTTGCTCACATAAATAGTGATTTTCCCTAGTTCTCTTATTGATTGTACTTTGGCTTTTTTCAGAGTATAGCATGTGTGTATGCGTGCATGCTCAGAGATACGATTATCAAATTTCATGCAAACACGATTTCCGTCAACTGGTTAACATAAACTATAATATATGCTTGTCAGTTGACAAGTTGTTACGCACTTTGAACACGTAGTAATTAGCCATTTCTTACAAAGTAGCAATAAAAAATGTTCGAGAACGACAAAAACCAGTCCGTCCATTTTTTAACAGTCATTTTCCTTTTGAAAATTTGCTACTGCACACAGACAGGTATACATACATGTCTACCTACGCATGTCTTGGTAGATTTTACTTTTTGTAACAGTTATCGTTGTTAATTACAAAAAAGTACATAAAAACGGGTTGACATGTACAGGAATACCATATTGTGGTAAAAGTAAGGGGTACAAAAATATGTAATTATTATTGTCCGAAGGTAATTACAGGAAAAGTTTGAGGATAACAAGACAAAAGCATGATTGAAAAGCGAACCTTTCCAAAAGGATAAAAAAATGAATTTGTTCGTCATTGGGAGGCACTGCTTGGCATTGAAAGATCATAAAAGGTTATAAATTGGATCGCAGTACAAGTTCAAAAAAGCGACAGAGAACATTGAACGTGTGGCCCATGCATTTTTATTAATATTCAGAAAGTTGCACCTAAATTACGTATGCATATATGTCATCATCCATCATAAAATTGTTTTTGATCGAAATATATTTCTGCCATCACCTGGATATCAACTAATTTCTTGGGTGAGCACACATTCACACACACACACACGCTCACTTCACTTTCATTATCACTATCATCTTCATCAAGTTCAAGTCATCACGAACAACTTTGCTTTTAGTAACTACTGCACACACAGCTAGCCAACACATCGTAAATTCGCCCATATTTGACGAAAGTGATAAAAAATGAGATATGTAATTATGAGATCAGCCAAATGGACAATGCGTCAAAAAGAGCGTACATATTAGATATTTAATATGTGTAAAATAGTTCAACTTACCATTTATTGTCTACTTATCTTTTCCTCTTTTTGCCTATCTCTCCCCTTTATCTGCTCTCCATCTTTCTTCAAAGAAACATTTAGAATTTCATCATCACTCCTTTATAATTATTATCAATCATCATCAGTCCCATGTTTTCTCCTTAAACTTCATATCACATGAAGAGAGATACAAATCAAAAGAATTATTTCTGTTTCCATTCTGGGTAAGCGGGAGAAGAGGGAGAGAGAGAGAGAGCAAACGATATAAAAATAAGGAATAACAACAACAATCTTGACGATGATGATAATGATGATAGACACGCGCATATTTGGTTTTTGCTGTGGCTATAATGTATTAAGTACAGGTGAGCTTCCCCATTAACTCCAACTTGCATGAACACGACTCTGCATTTTTTATAAATAAATCTTCATGGTCATATCATAAATAGTTTGTACATACTATATAACGAGCAGCTCTCCTCTTCTTCCTTTTATAATAATAACTGCTGTATTAGGACAAGGTGAATATCTTAAAAACTTCTAAAATTACTAGCAAGCGGTGCATAAATACGCTCCTCTTCCCTTTTAAAATTGGGATAGGCATTAGCACGAAACTTCATCAGGGGATTACATTTCTTGGATAATCTACCTACCCATTTACTGTAAGTATATAAGAACATGCATCCTTAAGGAACTCAAAATATATTTAATCTGGTAACAACATACAAGAAGATGCAAGATACGTTTAAAACAAACACCCCGAAAGGGTATTTAACCACAGTACATAAATATATTAAGCCTGTGTGCACACTGGCATGAGCTTTAATCGAAATGAAAATCCTACCAATTTACGGGTAAATTTATTGCACGCACAAGACGCTGTCTGCCACGTTAAATAAGAAAGTCCATTTAACAGACAGTTATAAAGTACGCGTGTGTATAATATGCACATGTGTTATCGGGGCATGGATAAATTTTAAACAGTGTCCTGTTCGAGTTGCTCACAGTACGTTATTTTGTGTGGTAAGTTGGTCTTACAAAGCCCATGACAGTGCCATTCTTTTAGCAGCGAGTGTGGGATGATATGTTGAATGGACATTTACATTTCAGCCGGTCCTTGTTCAAGTGAGACAGATAGAATAGCATTTTGAATGCGTATGCTTCTGCTGTTGTTGCTCTCTGCCACGACGACGACGACGACTGCCACACGCTGGTCATATCAGTGGTAGAGTCAGTTTACTTGCATACATTTTCGCGAAAGGTCCTAAATCACAGATCATTGTTATTCAGAACGGTATGGTAGGCGAGTAGACTGACAGATGAGTGTAAAATTTTTGGAGATGATGATGACACCACAAGATGCTCCCAGACTTTAAGCCTACAGTATATAGATAGATATATATATATATATAAATTGCATGCCAGATTAGACACGCTGAAAATGGACATAGGAAAAGGGGTTCTAGATTTTTTAACCAACACCTTCATCAACGACTCCTTCTTTTTATATCCCTTTGACGAAAATAAATAAATAAATGGAAGTCTTTTGATGTGTGGAGTACAAAGTAGGAATTTTCGACAATTTATTAACTTTGCTAGAAATGCGTATCATTATCCTTCGTTAACTCAGCACTCTTAAATTCTCCCTTTCTTTTCGTTACATAAAGGCGGCTGACATGTCGAACAGTTGGTGATTTCGAATATTTTTTTGTGAAATTTTATGTATCACCGGCGAATTAAAAGAGGACGTCATATTAAAGTGGTTAAAACAAGAATTTTGCGGTTGTGCCCTGTGTTGTAGTACAAAAGTTCACTTACATTTTGCATAAAATATGCGCACCTTATTAACGCACCTTTTCCCCAACTCTAAATATAACGGTTTTCTTTGAAAAATGCTACGATTCCGTTCCACTCCAATATGGCGACTTTGCTAATCAGCCCATTGCATTGAATTTTTTACGGTGTGGCGCATTCATTTTTCTCCCTGTCAGTTTTTATATTGAAAGGAGCAGAAGCAAATCGAATCATGCATGCTATTTTCCCGATTCACGGCATTCTTACATTTTTTTGCTTATATGTTTAACCAGAATTTGCAGAAACATTAAAACCTTATTTTCTCTCCCTCGTTACCTTTGTTCGTGAAAACGTGAGCCCGAGGGCGATGCAGAGAAGAAAAAACTGTACTTTCAATACAATATTCTGTTAGTTCATGCGATCAAAAACGGTAAGAAGAAGGAAGCTGTTTGTGAGTGTGTACGTGCTTAATTTTACACGGCTCACACAGGGGAAAACCGAATGGTCTAAAAATGTACAGTACAGTTGCTCATATCTATTGAAATATGATGTGCAAATTTTTTTTGCATATTATTAAATGTCGCCGTAATTTGAACAAAATGACTGATTTGGATATTTTTCAGAATAGAAAATTTTCATTTTGCATTGCGCAAATCCAAAATACATGCAATTATGTCTGCACATAATCATCAGTATGATTGGTTTGGGGTTGTAATTGTAATAATAACAATAAATACACAAGACGTAATAATTGTCGAGGAAAAAAAAGCAAGCGAAAGAAAGCAAAATTTAGCAACTACTTGCCATAATCGTAAAGATGTCGATACAGTAGGAGGTAGAGAATATGCGGTCTAGACGGTTAAGAGATTCTATTTGTTCCGCAGTGAGCTTAATTTGTTTTTATACTCTGACATCAATTGACTACACAACATAAATTATTATAGGCATAATTACAATCATTATTTGGAGGATGAGGAGGAAACAGGGATGATAAATGACTATTGGCAGGTGCTAATATTGGTCATCATCACCGTCCCATCTTATTAATGCATTTTTTGCGGTGGTAGATAGGTACCTATACTACACACATACACCACTTGACTACATCATCAGATATCAGAATGGAATGCCGAAATAAAAAAAATTTATTAGCCAAATGAAAACAGACCCCATTGGATATTCAATTATACACGCTTTCAATGTGTGAATAGAGCCACTAATAATTCATAATATTAACCATTGTGTGAGTATGATGGTAATGATGATATAATGATAAAGAAGGAAGCAAAACAGGGATGAGTTATTGGCTTTTTTCACTTCTTATCGTGTCTCCCCTGTACCATCTCTGCCGGGTCTACACGCGCACACACCACTGCCACAACCCCGTAGTAGTCAATAGTAGTCGTCGTCTTCACTTTGTCTTTTTTGAAACTACTTAGAAGAACGACGAAGGATGACATGTCTTCAAGAGGTTTCTAATAATAAAAAATATTGAAAGCGAAATGGCATTATATTGCCAATCAATAGTAAATTGAGATTTTAGATACTTTACTCAAAATTTCAGAACCTTTAAGCATCATCGGCGGTGCTCGTATATATATATAACGATGACGTTGATTTGGTGGGGTGATTGGTTGCTAATGTGGTGGTGATGAGAGAGAGGAGTGAAGAGAAGAAAAAAATCACGAAATGCTACAGGAGATAACAGTGCGTTGAATATACATATAATATGTCTATACCTACACAACACAGGAGCAGTGAGGAAAAAGAGTAGTACAAGCTATTAACAACATTCTACACTGCCACTTACAACGACGACTACTACTGTTACACCAGCTTAATAATATAATGAAATGTTCCATTGTTTATCTTTAAATTGAATCATGGTGAATTTACGACAACATTTCTACTTCTTCAAAGAAAATGCCTCCTGTCGCAAGAATTGTGTAATAATGTAACGAAATGGGATGAATGAAGACCAAAGGCTGATCGACTGCTGCTGCTGCAGTTGCTGGTGTTACGTTGTTGTAGTTGTTGGCTGTTTTACCTTTGAAGTCATCGCCTGCTCATCGCCAGAGTTTGAAAAAAATGCAATCAGGAGGAGAATGAAATGGAAAGCTCGAGGAAATAGGCTGCTTGATGATGCCGTTTATATTTCAACAAGACTAAATGCTCCGTTGAGTTTGCTTATAAACATTTTAATTTTTTAACGATATATTATTCGAGATGTTCCCTGTGTGTGTGGAGTGGCGTGTCTGTGTGTGCCCTGTTTTGTGGCTATGATGTTACTAATGATAATTTGCACATAAAAGCCAAGTATCATAGATCACGTAATAATTTATTGCAACCTTATACATTCTCTTTTGTTGCTCCAAGGGGATGATTCAGTCATCCACATAATTCATCCATTCATTCATGATATGCTGTTGTATGAGATGCAAAAACCCCTGCCTGTTGTTTATCGTGTAGGTAGGTAGGTAAGTAGCCAGAGTGTACATAATAAATAGAGATGTGTGTAGTTTTTCTGGTGTTTGTATTTTATTAAGCGAATGTACGCGAGGTGCCAGTAAAGTTAAGGAAGGCGCAGCGTTTAGCTCTCAAAGGGGCGTCTGACCAAACAAAAGAACGCAAGCTAATGTAATCTGTAAAAATATGTTTATTATTATTATCATTATTTTTATTATTATTATTATTATTATATGGCAATCCCAAGTCTTTTGCTTATCCTCCTTTCTTCAGCGTTCAAATGGCAGCACGGTGAGAGGAGTTGAGAGGAGATAACTTTTAAAGACTTTGACAAAAAAGGCAAAGTTTTATTGCAAGAGACATTGATGCATTTATTATTTGTTTTCACGCACTGTAATGTGTGCATGTGTGCTTATATACGCTGTTAACTACTGATACGACGACGACGCACGCAAAAATTTACAAAATACAGTGCAAAGCGGCGAAGAAACAGCAAAAAAGATAGAGATCGTTAGGTTGAGTTGAATTAAGGTCTGGCGGGGAGATAAGCTCTCCTCTACTCGGCATCAGAGAGAGAGACAAATGGGAATTTGAAAAACTTACCAGGAAAGGAATCTGGAATGACGACACATGGTCCGCTCTCTTTGAGTTTTCCATTTTTCTGGATTTTCAAGCATTTCCCCATGACTTTTACAGTCCTGTACTTCTTGTAGAGAAGAAGAGGTTGTGTGATGTCAACATCTGCGGGAAGAATGAGAGCTTTGAGGAGTGCCGCATCTTCGCTGTTGGTTATTCGAACAACCCGCGGCAAGGGGAACATGTTCATAAACTCCCGTAAAGGATACGTTTCCGGACTCCAGGACAGGAATCGGAACTTTGTGCTCCGTGTGCTTCCCGAGTCGGATAAGTTACACCCGCTCGACTTTAACATTTTGACACTTCCGGATAGTGGCATTTTATTACGTGTGGTGTGGTGATGGAGGCGGTGGGATGGAAGATACGCGTACCAAAACTGTGAGAACGAAAATTATGTAGCACGCTACGCTATATGGGTAAGCGAAAATGATCGTACGTTGGTGTATAATAAACACGGTTAAAATATGAGGCGATTTGCTGGTGTAGCTTTACACTATTTCTACACACAGGAGGAGGATGATGCGTGAAAACGAGGATAGAGGATATGGATATTATGTGTTTTCCCTTCGTTTTTATTTATTGCTCGTGCTCGTTGTAAGTAGTCGTCTCTTCAGTTTCGCCCCGTCTGTCGGTTGTTTATCTTCTTGTTGTGTAAGGGTTACTTTTTTTCGCTTCGCTCTGCTCCGCTGATATATATGTAGTTGCGGTGGCGGTGACGGCAATGACGGTGGAGTATTACAAACACAGCTGCAAGTTTTTGTTGTTCTATTACTATTATTGTTATTACTTATGGTGTTTTTTGCAGGACAACTTCCTGTCTCATTTCAACTTGAATTATGTCCGATACACACACATTCATGCAACTCAACAACGTTATTTTTTTTCTCCCACGCGATTTAATTTTTGAAAAACAAGGTATTCAGTTTTCCATCCATATAAGTGAGGTAAAAACAAGTAAGGTAAAACTTTGTGTGCGTTTCTTTGTATGTATATGTATATACATATGTAAAATGTATATAATATGCGATTCCTCCTTCTCGTTAACCTTAATAATACATAATAGCGAAGAATATTAGTAGCGCACGTAAAAAGTAACTGTACAAAATGTTGCACAACCTGAATTTTCCCCTGGTTCCCACCGTTGTCGATACGGCACTCGTACCGTATAGTTTTTTCTGACAGTTTTCTACTTGAAAAAAGTTTTGTAACAGTCAAAACACTATTTTTTTATTGACAAGCACTCGTCATATTTTCCACGGGTAATCTTATGTAAAAAAACGACGACGCTCTTTATGCTTGCGTGGGTATTAAAACTTGTGATTTCCTGATTTGAGTTAGCATATTTTTTAAAAGTTGCAGAAGGACGGAGAGAACGGGAGAGAGGAGGTATGTTAAGCTTGAATTCATTGAAGCGTGACTGATGCACACAATCAATAACAAAGTCGCTTCACGAGCTGATGTATTGATGGCTAGTTTATTATCACTAAAAGTCCCATAAATTTCACATAAAGGTTTCATCAGTTGCGGTGGTGGGACAAGTAGAGAAATCGTACTTCGCAATTGGTTCCCACTTTTCATTTTCATTCGTAACGTATGTTACTTACACCATTACTTGTGAAACGGTGCTGATGGTGATGGTGGTGGTGTGAATTTTGATTTGAAGTTTGAATCCTATTTAGCATTGGAATCTTTTTAAAAATGCAAATCCACTCGTTTTGCCAGTTGTTAGTACAAACCACAGGGACACCACGATCCATGGATCATCATAATATTTACACGATTAGATGATTTGATGAATGCTGCTGCTGCTGCGGTGTGGTGTAGTGGCGATGGTGTTACGCTGATGACGATGATGAAGAAGATAATAATGATGGTGATGAGGCAACGAACCGAATTCACTGATGCTTCTGGCACAAATGACAGTTCTTTTTATGATGATGAAGAAAAACTGTTATGAAAGGATAATTTTGTGTTTGCCTCTGATAAAATAGTAATGCTAGATAGTAGCACATTGGAAGATGATGATGGTCATGTAGATTTGATTCACTTTCACTGATTTATCTCTTTCAACCAGTCCTCTCTTTTCCTGCTCCTCAGCAGCAGTATTTTCTGCGGTTGTGGTAACCGTGCGGTGGCGTATGATGAGGATGACTAAGGCCGGTGTTATGCATGCATGCCACAACTACTGCTCCCAGGTATGTAGTATTTTTAAACCACTGCGACGAATTGAAAAGGGGGAGAAACCCCTCCACCTGAGAGCTACAGAGTCTAAGAACTCGAAAAAAAAATGTTTCTTTCACTTTTACAGCTTCCAATACCACTACAGCGAGAGTATTACAACGTTTACAGGCTTCACCTCCTCACAACTACCAATAGTAGTAAAAAACAGTGTGGGGTTGATGTGTGTAGTAAGTAGTAGTGTTATTTTCTGCAGTTACACAATTATGCACGGATTTTTCGTTTGAGAACTGTAATGCTCGAACCTTGTGGTTTTTAATTATATCTAGCTTGTTCTCTCAGTTTTTGCTGATAGTGCTGGCTGCTGCCTGCTGCAATAACACCGCAGGAGTGAGCGAGTGAGAAGGATGACAGAGAGGGGGATAAAGAAGCCATAAGAGTTCATTCATAATAATAACAGCATACACATGAATGAGGCCTGAAATGTTGATAATTGTGTTTTATTTCATTGTCCAGTTTATAGCACAGCAGGAATCGTCGTCTTCGTCGTCATCGAAGTCTCTTCCTTTTTCTAAGGTGAGTTGGTGCAGCTGTTATACGCTGTTACAATGCAGCCTTCAACAGACATCACACACACGGCATGACCATCAAGCTCTACGTACCTAACTACACGCACAAAACTTTTTTTGAGGTTTATTTTACAGATTTTATTCGGGAGGATTCGTGTGGGCTAGTAGTCTTTGCAAATTGCAGGAATAATGCCATTATTTTCTGCATAATGCTGACATTTACACATTTCTGGTTTTATTATTGTACTGTGTGGTCTATATGATTTATGGTGAATGCTGCTAGATTCCGTTCCTCATACTCACTCTGGTCGTGGCCAGCTATAAAAACCGAGTCACCAAGCGTATCTTCTTGTTGTTGCTTGTAAAATGCAACGTAGTACAAATGCCACTTAAATGATGATGATGACGATGATGATGATGGGCTGTTATTACGATTCTTCTTTGCTTCCCTATATCTACTGTAGGTTTCTAGCAGGAGCTTTAAAAGTTAGTTGTTGTTGTTGTTCTTGGACTATCATCCACGTTTTTTTCCTGTAAGGATGGTTGCGCTGTTGATAGGAGGTATATATGCTCAATAGGTATGTCTACTATTATTACGAGAAACGTGAACAAAAACCATCACACTTTTTGCATTATTATCTCTACAGATTGTAATAAAGTTATATCACTGTGTATTATAGGGCTATATGGCTAAATTCAATGCATGATGTAACAATGTAACAGTCTAATGTGTAGACGTCCCCCTCTCTGGTTTTTTTTGCGTTTCACACAATAAGGAATCCTTCATTTTCATAATACACTGCCTTTTTTTCTCAACTTTTACAGATAGAAAGGTACTTTTTTCACTAAATATTTTCGCCTTTCGGTGTAACGATAATAAGTCCTTGTGGTTGTTTCTGGCTTATTTTGAAGCTTGTGTGAATCACGATCCTTCTTGTATCGCCAAAAAAAAATTGTGTTGAGGCTACAGCCAGATTGAATACATGACTCGGCTGGGTGAAGAAGATTGCAATTGCAGTAGAGTGCGAGATGATGTTGCGGATGACGTCCACTATGCTGGTGATGATGGGGACGATGATCACGATGATGATGATGATGTCGACTGTGGGGTGTTGTATTTGCAGGACAAGTTGTATGAGGTAAGATGAGCGGATGATGTTGATAAAATGTTGATGCTGACTCTGTTTTGCATGTAATTTGTTCGTCGGGCACCTGTCGTCTTGTTAATACTGGTGGTAGGTCCTGTCTTCTCGAATACGTTGGTTGGCTCAACTGAAGAATTACAAAATATAAAGAGAGAACCTTCATTAACAATGATAATAGCGCAATAAAAACTGCCAAGCGTAATGGAGTGTTGAGAGGATTATGAAGGGTATTTGTAATACACAGGGAAAGAAACAGTCGTCAAAAATAATGTGTTTGTCTGTTGCTTGCCAATTGGCGATCTACTATACCAGTAGGAGCAAAAGCTGCACAAAAATGTGCGGTAATAAATGACCGTTAAATTAGAGCACGTATTTAATATTTACAACTTTACTCTACTACCAACAACACACAGAGAGCTGCAGATGGCAATTGTTCTTTTTTCTTTTTTTGTGGACACACACCAGTAGTAGCAGTAGTACATGCGTTTTATTCGACACAAGGTATGCATTAGGTATGTTTGTAGAACTGAACTTGAAATAACAGTTGGTGTAATGAACTTCATGAAAATTAAAAATTGAAAAGGACGCAACAACTGTTTTTCTGTGTTGCGTTTGTGTTCCATTTTATACGGTAATTCTAGAGGGGTAGCCTTGTACATGCGTTTCCCAATCTCTGACACGCAAGTAAACTGTAACAACATTATAATGCATACATAATATCTAGGTAGAAAAAACTGTATGCATTTTTCAACTCGAAAACTCAATCAGTCTCGTGTGTGTTTAATGAAAATGACTTAATAACATATGGGTCCAAGATTAATAATAATATGGTTATGCTTATTGACACGTTATGAATGGATACTGCATGTTGCGTCACTCAATCTATTAGTTTGATTAATTCCATTATATATTTAAATCGCTCCTTTCATCCTTGGCTGGTCCAAAAAAGACTTGTCAATTTTTTAATCTATGCAAACTACGGACAATGCAAAAGGATGCCTAATACTGCATTCCTCTCTGCATTCTATATATATCCTTCGATCTGGGAAGAGCTGGTGGTGCTTGCTTGCGCTCTCTGATGCTCCAACAACATCCCTGTTTAAAAATGTCGTGTACAAAGGAGTGAGCAAGGTACAAGAGAGGACGTTTTAAGAAATTAATTTAGATTCAATCAATTGATTTCAGGGAGGTTTAATAATTATACCCACTCATTCATCGTTTTCTTCTTGATAAATTGCAAGTCAACATTTTACGCAATGCCCAAATTGATTTCACACGTAAATGGTACATCACCTCGCCATCATAGCCCCCACTATTAATGGCCGTAGCTTAAATTGTTTTTAAAAATTATCCATTGCATGACGAAGGAATTCCATTATTGTGATTAATAACTTTCGCACTCACTCTACTGCAACTGCACCACACGGCAGCCCCTGCAACAACAGTTATTATTATCAAAGGTACCTACTCTAAGTACTCCTCTTTACAGACCTGTCTTCTCACCTGCTTGCCACCACCACCACACACCACTACTACTACTGTGATGCAAAGAAAAATGGATTTCTTATCATTGATCGTCGTTTTACAATTTATCAGCCGATTCAATATGCTACCATGTTCGGCACTTACGAGTATGTGATAATTCGGCAGGTGGGGGATGAGCATGATGATTTTTGTGGCCCACATCCAAAAAGGTAATGAAGATGAAGAAAAATTATCAGTGGCAACACGCAAGCGAAACCGTGCGTGTGCGCAGGAGGAGACAGAATCATAGAAATGTGCTTAAACTTTGCTTTTTTGTAAACTGTGCAAATGTAGCGCATTTTTATGAGACCATTACTTTTCTACGATTGAAATAATCGAAAACAACACACCACCACCACCACTCAAACAACGAAAGAATAAGAAAAGGTTAATTTTTGCGCAGCAATGACAAACCAGCTTCCACTTACTGGTGGATGTTCTACTAAAAGGATATACGTGAATCTTGCCACAAAACGGCAAAACGAACACCTTCCAAATGGGCTTCCTCTTTACAAAACTGTTTTTGTGTGTCATTTGAAGATGATCTTAACGCAAACCCATAAAACCACATAAAATCAATGTGAATCAATGCGCGCTACTAGAAATTATGACGATGATGATTTGCTATGATGAGGGGAGTTTGAATTGTTATCAGAAGCCACCACCGCAACTAGCGAATTTTTTTTCATGCAATGCAACTTCCTTCAATAATCACCTCGTTCTGCTGGTCGTCTTCCTTTTTTATGGGTTTTATGATTATTTTACGTTAGTCGTCCCTTTTCAGGTACAGGATAGAAACCAACACTTTTACAAGTTTGGATGGTTATGACCATTATACAATCGGTATGATAGCATCTTCTGGGTCACACGAAAGCGATTGTGTTTAAAAATAAAAGTTTTGTGTGAGTGGGGACTTTTGGAAACGAGTGCGACCCCCTAGTCAAGTTTATGAATGAGTAAAAGGAGAATAGTAGATTGCAAACATGATTACGCGCAAAGAAAATGTTTTCCGGGTCAAGTTGTCACATTGAAGTATAAACTTCTCTAAAAAGGACATATTTAATACATGCTATTTTAAAAATATTCTTAATTTGTGAGGACGGCCAACTAGTATAAAACCAATGACCGTATAATATGCTTATTAAAAATTTTGTGGCTAATGGGCATCCTCAAATGTATAAGTAACAAGGAGAAAATGACAAGTTGCCTGCAAAGAAAGTTCAAGTTCTCATGATCCACAAAACGGCAAACAAAACCGTCTCCCTGTGTATGTGTGTAATCTTGATTAAATACATCATGTTGTGGTTCTCTTGTGGCATATTGCTCTCAGCATGGGACATTCTCTGTTTGGCTCATCATGAGACATATCGAGATAACAAGCCTTTGAAATTGTTTTGTCAGGTTTGAGAAATGCCTCCGCTGCTATCCGCTGTATAGGAACGTACACACTACTACAACTACTATCAAAGCGCTGTGTAGCAATACAATTTCGAAGGATCGACATCGTACCAGAAATCATCATTCCCCAATGAAAGAAAGTTGTATACTAATAGTCTCAAAGTTTGACGCTGCAAAAATGCAGGAAGACTAGGAAGAAGAGTTGATCAACATCGTACCAGAAATCATCATTCCCCAATGAAAGAAAGTTGTATACTAATAGTCTCAAAGTTTGACGCTGCAAAAATGCAGGAAGACTAGGAAGAAGAGTTAATTCGTTGACGAGTTCATTACTATTATCCCGTTGTAAATAAAAATTATATAGAGTCGAGTTCACAAATGGTGATGAAATCCGAAGTCACGACTGCGTCCATCACACGTCAAATTTTGAAAAGGGAAGTGCGAATTTCACTGATAAAATAAAATTTTGTTATTCATTGAAAAAATATTTGAAAAATGCTACTCTCTCAGTGAAATGAATCTAGAGCAATCGAAAGGAATTCACAAGATTATTATTATATCCTTACACGGCGGACAAAGGGCAAGTCCAACGTTCAACCACGTTATTATTATACGAGCACACAGAAAACAAAATGATGGGGATATCGTTTAATAGCAATAATAACATTTCAGCAAGCTGAGATGGAGCGACAAAGAAAGGTCATTTACACGTTCAAAGAGATTTTTTGGCCTTTGCTGATCAAAAAACGTGATAATCCCTGAATAGTTCCCCCGTATATGTGAACAATACGCGAACAACACAGCACGCTCAAGCTCACACGTCAAAACAATCAATTTCAAGTGTTTGAAATCTCTAAAAGATTTGATGAAAAATTTTAATAAAAAAAGAAATTCAAAGAACGATTACGATTGTGTCCCACCGTAAAGTGCGAAGACAGCGTGTTCTCTGTAAAAAAAGTACCTATATAATAGCTAGTGAAGCTGAAAGTCTAAATAAAATGTGACTGTCATTTCCAAATGATTAAATTAAACAAGGGTAAACAATAAGATTAGTAGGCGAAACGCTCCAATGAGATGTTATCAACATCCCTTAAGAATGAAAAACCGCTGCCTGTACTACAGTGTTCACTGGTATATATGTTCGAAAAGCCGTACCGTGCATTTAAACTATACACACACACACCACACTACCAGTCACCACCACTTTACCAGAGAGTCCACCATTCATTCAATCAAAGATAGCAGCGTTTTTTTACCTTCACCAAATTAGGTGTACATAATGTGCGTACAGCAGGTTTATTGACGTTTTAAACTTTTCAAAGAAAGAAGCAGCACAAACACACACACAGAGAGAGAGAGAGATAGAATTTGCATTTAAACAGCAAAGCCATTGTTTTCCCTCAAAATTCATGATTGAAGCGTTTATTTGCCTTAAAATGTGAGCGTTTTTCTAAGAAAATTACGCAGGTATGCGCTCAGAGGTTTGCTGGTGTGAGGAAACCAAAACTAACTACACAACTCTGTTGCCTTGTTTTTACATCATTTATCGGTGCCGCTGCTACTGTTTAATTCCTTTTACAGATAATGGTTTCATCCTAATATACATATTCAGTGAAATGAATGTTCTACTAAAAATCTTTTAAAACTAAATCCATGTAAGAGAGATTACCTGCCACAAATGTTACTGCAAAAAAAAATTTAAGTAATATTTTTGTAGGTGCACACTTTTTCTTATCCCTTTTGTTAGCATGTTTACAAACCTGTATTATTATTGTGTCTGTCTCTACCTATCTGTAAAACTTATAGGAAAAAAAGTTTGTGAATTATCTGTGGTTTCTTCAACTTATTTTGGTCGTTTTAAGAAAAAGTCGCATTATGTCGGTAATTGTGTAAAAATGTCATGTTGTTGCTGCTGCTGCTGCTACTACTGAAAAAAATTGCAAGATACTCTTGAGTCTTTTGCTTTTTGGCATTATTAATATGACAAAGACAAAAAGGTCTGGCCCACATTTACTATCTTTTGTCTACCTGTCAAACGCAGTAAAAATATGTCGATGATAAAGCAATGTAATACAATGTTTGAAAGCGCCTTTTTTAGATAAAAAAAATACATTCAACACAGCACAACGTACCTATATACTCTATTCGATATCGCACCAACACAGACAGAAAGGAAAAAAACACAACACACTCGACACTCACAACTTTTTGTACAGTGTAATCCCAGTAATGAGCACACACAGGAAACGCTTGACTGCATGTCGAAAAAAGGAAAATTACCCGGAGTCAGGCAAAAAATGGGCTTTAAAAGTTTTTAAAAGATATTCTTCTGATTGTTACAGAATGCACATTATACATTTTTTTCTGAAGAGAGAAACACATGCAACAATTGTACCGAAAGGAAAAATATCTGTTGTTGCGGTATATAGGAACAGGCAGTGTGTAGTAGTAGTAGTAGTAGTAGTATATGCAATGTCTTCCTAGCAAAATCGAAATTAGACCTTGTTTTTTAAATTTCACGATTCATGATGATAATGAGAAAGGTTTTGTTTAGTCAAAAAGTACAAAAAAAATCCTCTTAAAGAGTTAGTGAAAAGCATGCGATGCTTCTTCACTTTCTTTATATGCGAGAACTTCCAACACAAAACACAAAATTACTGTTTGTAATCATTTAGACAATATTGGTTGTTGTTGTTGTGTGTAGTACAAAAAAAGTATCTGACTTAGATTTTAGATTAAGAAAATAAGAGTACAAAAGAAACAGTGAAATCGTTCTATTAGCCGCACAAGAATGCATTAGCAATGCGTGTGTTTAACAATTAAACATGTGTTGCTAAAAAGTAAAAATAAAAACGTCTTGTACACAATTTCATGCACATGCACCATGTGCATGCAGGCACCCTTCAGTAAACAACAATAGTTTACACGCGTTCCTATATGATTTACCACCTATTTTTAACTGCGGTTCACGTCGGTATTTTTTTTTCATGTTTGTAAAATGTAGTATTGTCTGGATACCCCATATATAACTTTCAAGTTGAAAAGCCAAAAGAGGTATTTACTTGAGAAAAAAGGAAGTCAAGACAAGTTGTTGTTGCATTTTCTGGTCAAAGTTTCTCTCTGTCGCTTTTCCTAAATGCGCCGCACAGGCACAACTTCATAAACCTGACCAAGCTTGAAAACAAGTGGTAGGTAGGTATAGGTGAGGTTTAAAATGAAAAAAAGGCACGACATTATCAGCAAAAGCACAAAAATATTTTTAATGATATTTCAGGAAGTTTGTGGAGATTGTATCTCTACTTTTTTGAATACTGATGATGATAAAGACAGTCATTCACTGAGGTCGGGTTTTGCGTCTCTCTCTTTATGGCTGTGTGTCTGCAAAGTTTACTACTTTACTTTAATAATAACTCTGGGCCGCTCCTTTAAAATTTGTTTCCTATTGCTTACAGTTGTTGTTTCGGTGTACAAACGCATAAACCTACCAGAGTCCATTGAATGAATCGATTCATTCATTGGAGTCTCGCCGTGCCGTCCACGGCTCAATTAATGAATTATTGGATTTCATAGAAATCCATAATATGTCCCAGATGAAGTGAACTGACAAGAGAGGGTAAGGTTGTCCTGGCCATATTATACGCTTTTTGATTACCTACTTGCATTCTTCCTTAAATGCAGTTTGTTCGAAACAACACACAGAGAGGTTATCTGGTTTTGGATTGATGTCCACTATATTTTTCTGCTGTGATGATGTTGATGCGACGACGACGATGAGTCACCCGAAATAGGCTAGGCAGGAGGGCAAATTAGAAGAAATGAGGCAAAGCAAGAAATGTACCTTAGTAATTCCATTTTTACGATTAAGAAAATCCAAAGGGCGAAAAAAAGAAAAGTACCTTCACCACTTATACTACGCAGTACAATATAATACAGCTGCTGTAAGTACTTATATACATCATCACGCTCCCCCAAACTGGATTATTGTAAATCCTAATTCGTATCACATAAATGTGGCTTACATTTACGATACGCCTCATTTGCAAAAGATGCTGTCATTTTATATCCACATTCTCTCATATCATTTTTAAAAAAGACTATTAATTTACATGACACCGTCGCACAAGAAGCCACACAGGCTCTTTAATTATTTCAAACAATCCTCGATTCGTCAGGCTCACAGTAATTAGTACCCTCGAAAAAAAATTTACGTGCTCATTGCACCTCTACCGTGTTAACGACTGTCACAATCACATGTACCACAATTAAAGGTAAATGCAAGCGATAAAAAACAATGCGTAGTGAGAAAAAAACCAACCTTTGTTTTAAGAATCCAGTGTTTCCCAGCCTTGTGAAGGCAATCCAGAAGATTTGTATCTCCAGTCCACTGCTCTCAGCTCTAGAACGCTGCTGGGAAGCAGCCCGAGCAGGGAAGAAAACAGAGAAACAGCAACAAAGTAAAGTGCAAGTTCACGAATAATGCACCACAGAAAAAAAAGGTGTAAGGACGTACTTGTACGTACGTGCGTTTATAGTAACGCGTACACACAAAACAGTTTATGCACAACGGAAAAACGATACACTTTTCATGATCTGAAGCAGTTCACTTATTGTTGTTCCTTTTACAAAACAGACAGACATAGATCTGCCCTCCACGCTGGCGTAAGACAGACTGACAAGAAGGCATTCACTTTGCACAGGCAGCAGAATGATCACGACACGACCATCGCCACCACCACCGTCATCATCATCAGCATCATCCTTACCAGGATCAACTTTTAGCTACGTACCTCGGCCCTACACACAGTGTGTGAGAGAGGGATGAATGTGTGTAGGTATCAAAGCTCACATTTTATGATGATCATCATCTACAGCAGCAGCAGCAGCAAAGGCAAAAGTCAGTTAGTTGGGAAGTTGAGTACATTTACATGCAAGAAAAATGTGAGTGTCTGTGCCTTTGCCCAGCTATCATATAGACCACCACACCGCCACCAACCGTTGCATCTGGTTGTTGTTGTTGCTGCGAGATTAAGGGATGATTCAGAAAATGTATCGTGCATATGCGTCTGCAGAGAGCTACTCTATATGCTATACGTACATTTAACACTTTGGCAAGTTAGATATATAGTGTAAAGGAAGAAATGAGCATTACAGGCGAGTTTTGCATATCTGTTAAAAAGATGTTGGTATATAGAGGAGCATTGCATATAAATGTTTCTGTTGCCTCGCTGGCACGTTACTTGAAGGGGAATGAACAAAAAAGTTGTATTGCCTCTAGGCTTTTATCTTCTAGGCATCTCGTTTTCATTGCCATTTCTTCTGGTGTTGGTGTGCAGATACATACATATCTAGAGATCAGTGTGCAGTATTTACATGCTCACACACATACACACACGAAATATAGACAGGGGCAATGTAGTAATAATAATGCTTCTGTTGTACAGTAACTTGTGGTAAAAAAAAATTTCCTCTTCTTTCGCTTATTTATTTTGCATAACAGAAACGCTACGCAAGTAGATTATGTAAATAATAAAAATAATTAAATGGAGGCAAAGGTGATAGGACATACGACGACTGACAAACAATAATTTTGTGTGCGCATCTCTGATTTTGGGATCCCAACACGAAGGTACGTCATGTAAAGTGTAAAATGCAGAGATATGCGACGTAATAAGAAAATCAGGTATATAAATGATTCCTTGTGGGACGCAGTCGGCTCATGAGGAAAATGGTGACTATTTTCTTTTCAAACAAATTTATGGTAGTCGTTCACTGAATATGTTATTTTTGTTGGGGTATGTATGTATGCATGACCTGTTTTCAATTCAAGAAATAATATGCAAATTATTGTCGGGAAATACGGTGACGATGTAATGATAATGACATGGTGGACGTCCAGGATGTATGCTCTTGATTCTCAGGAATTTACGCCATGTCCAGAAGGATATACACCAATAATGACATTTTATTGACCGTGGCATCCTTATCGACGGACAATCAGAGGAGCCGACTGATCTCCAAAAAAGCGAGATTAGACACGCAAACAGTGCTACACAAACCATGTAATTAAGCATTATTATTGGGTTCATTGATACGCTCAGAAAAATGCGGTGTCTACGCCTAAAATTACAAGAAAAGAACTCTAAGCTGTTATCTTGGACAGCATGAAGGCATGATTAAGCAATTTTAAAACTAAAACACAGCAGAACTACAACAATTTATTGTGTAGATAAAACGCTTTGTCAAAGGTGCATATAGGCATGCAATTTAGCTTTGAGTAGTCACCTATTTCCCAGAAAACATGAGAATTTGATACACAATAGAACTTAAAGTTAGTGATTATCATTCAACAATTTAATATCTTCTGAATAAATACTTTTTGAGTGTTGCCTCATTAGGTATGTCGTGAGGGCTGTGCTGTACTGCCCGTTTGCCCATCCTTTGTCTCAAAACACGCTAGAAGTATTCAAAGTTGTTCTGTGGATGACGACATTATAGAATGATGACGACAATGCTGATCCTGATGATACACGTCTGCTCTCTCGTAGCATTAATAAACTTAATAAAGGTTATATGACAAGGACAAGAACACATAACTGCAGCGGATTGAGAGGAGATATGAATGAAAAATGCCAAACAGCCAAGTGTGAGCAGCCAGTAAAGCACACACGTTTCGAATTTACATTTTCATGATTAATATTAGGACAGTAGCTCTGTAGCTGATGCAGCACATACGTCAAGGTATGTATTTATACACTTACGTTTTAGAGTGTCACGGGTCTAATTACAGGTCTGAAAACGATAATGATTAAAGATCCTTTTATTTTACCTCAGGACAGTTATTTTCAGGTAGCCGGGGCTGACTCTCGACTCGCAGTCTATTATACACAGCTTTTTAGCTAACAGATATATAGTGAGTGCCATTATTTTTTTGGGAATATTTGTCAGTAAATTACTGCTGCTGCTGCTGCTGCGGCAGTAGCACTTGAATAGGCAATTTACCATCTAGTGATTATAGCGTGATTAATAATTGAGACAAGGGAGTGTTTTACCAAAGATGATGACGATACACACAGACATGCCTCATCGTATGCCTGCCTGGCATTTCAATTACCCTTCAACAGCGCTGCAATATTATTGTTATTATTGTTGGTTGTGAATGAATGATTATAAAATGAATGAACCCCTTAATCGTCACAGATATTA
Source organism: Callyntrura sp. NNG-2020 (assembly GCA_027744055.1). Lineage (NCBI taxonomy): Eukaryota > Metazoa > Arthropoda > Collembola > Entomobryomorpha > Paronellidae > Callyntrura > Callyntrura sp. NNG-2020. The sequence goes on along the minus strand of JAHZNE010001318.1, from coordinate 38,624 downwards.
CTGCTGCTGCTGCTGCTACTCTGCTGCTATACTCTTTGTCAGATTTAGGTAAGTTGTTACAAGTGGCAAATGGCCATGTCTCTTCCATTAAAGCGACCGTAAGCAATGCCTGACTCTGACTAATAATGTTACAAATCAAAATCCCTTCACACTTTTCTTCTTCAATGTTAGGTTACTTAACGTGACGAATGGTATATGTGTGTCTGTGCTGTGTGTAAACCGCATACCATATCGCCACCATAAAGCCTTCTCCCTGTCAGACCAATCGAACGAATGTGTCTTCTGTCTGTCGATTAAAACATAACGTTTTGTTCAATGGATTGAAATGTTTCTCATCCTATTACAATGTGCCACTTTACTGTAAATGACATTGCATTATTTACACCAGGGTACATCACACCAGTAACAGTAGTGGTTGTAGAAGTAGTAGTAATAATCGTAATGATACAACAACCGTGCTAAAAGTTTAAGTCAAATTAAGGTCTTCGACCATTAGGGTAAGTTTCCATTACAAAAGCAACAACAACGACGTCTATTGCTTGGGCATGGGCACTTACTGCAAGAACGACACGCTCTCTCACAATCCTATTTTTTAGTAACTTAACTTACCCTTCTTCTGTCCCTTCCAAATCATTACCATCGTATAATCATTAAATATGCATTGTTAGTATAATGTGTTATTGTTTACATTTATGCCGTTTGACCACAGCGACGAGACCGAAAAGGAATAAACGTGACGGATATCAAATGGAAATTGGAAAATAATGGCCAAAGAGCATAAAGAATTCCAAAAGCTTTTGCTTTTGACGGGCGAGATAAATGACGTGCTGTAGTGGATTATCGATTACAACTCGTAATAAATTAGGCGGTATCTTGTGCCTTCCCACTGTATTACCGTAATTAGCAAGGAGCGACAAGGGCCTTGTACCTAAATATAGAGTTTTTACTTGACATTGCAGTGTGTCGATGGATCGACAGGTCATGAAGAAGGAACGTCATTTGAACAAACAGGGAATTCAAAGTTCAGTAATAATGGGACGCGGCAACACGTTAACGGATGAGGGGTCAATATATTATGTGCGTCTCTGCAAAAAACATCTACAACTGTTCTTGGCGCGAGGATGAACGAACGGTGTAAATAAAACGCTCAAAAAGTAGCTGTTTGGTTTTCTGTAATTTAAGCGTTGTCTCTCCGACCGAAATTATTCACAGCAGCAACACAGCATAAAAAAGGCCGTAATTGGCCACGATATCTATAAATCAGATTGATTCAACCCAATTTTGAAAAAAAAATGCTGCAAAATGGTACCAGGTGAAGTAAACGAAATGTAAAGCGTGAGCTCTGTAATAATAATAATAATACGTAATATGAAATTGGCATTGTTAAATGCCTACAGCAGCAGCTGCAATCAGTTTCTCCTAAATTGAACAACTGTACATTGAAATGTAGAAAACATACCACCACCACCTGTAAAAGAACGGAAACAGCAACTGTTGCCTCACCACTGACTGAACGTGCCTTGCACCAAAACTTCCATCATCTATTTCTATATTTATATTTTATAACTATATATGTTCTTTATGGGCTAATCAATGAAATTTTTCGATAAATACGTGTTTTTTATCCCACCCAGGCCGACACTCAATTTTTGTGACAGTAATCATCCAATCAAAATGGGAAAAGAAATTAAGATTATTAAAATAAACAGTTCGTTATACCCATTTTCTTCCTTGTTTTTCTACCAAAATGCGCAATAGCGTACCTATATTTCAGACAGACAGTAAATCAACTATCGCTGTTGTTCTACCATGTCCTTATCGACAGATAACTGCTTACTTAAATTGCCAATTACTATTAAGATAGACGTCAATGCAATCTTGTTCTTTGGCGTTCCTGCATTTAGGTGCATTTTTATCTAGGCATTCTTATCATTGTGGAAAATTCAGTCAACCTCGTCCAATAATATCTGAATTTATTAATTTTGTATTAGTAGCTCCCCCACATTAAAATTTTAATCGAGAATATATCTACCTATATACTCAATGCAATGGAAACATTCCGCTCGCTCCATTGTTGAGAAGCTCGCACAATTAATTTTCGTTGAAAGCTTATGCATTTTTTATGTGTGTTGAACACTAATGAAAATGTTACAAAAATGTAGAAAAACAGCAAAACAAATTATGATAAGTGTGTCAGTTATAAAGTGAGTTAATCGCTAATATACAAGCTCCCTGTTTTATAATGACGATTTTCCGTTTCCTACTAATGAGTCTGTACCCTACATACACTGTACTACGACGGCAGCGCTGCTAATGTATAAACTAATATGTACACTTGGTAAGTTCATCGAACATAACCCATTGTTTTAACTTGGTTATATAATGGCTTACCTTTTTACAGGGCAGCAGCAGTAGTGGCAGCAATATTAAATATTATGATAGGAATATTAAAATTATAATAATGCATTTAGCCGCAAAATTCCAACGTTTGTTCACATAATAATAATAAGACAAAAAAATGAGATGACTACTCCTACGTGAGATATGCAATGGCGTAAGTTCTAGGTTGACCCAGATAAATTCTATTGTAGAGGATTTTTTTCCAACGATTTTATGACAATTGTAACACGATTTGCCTATAGAGCTTTGTTTTTACTTTTTTTTATAAAAAAAAGTTGACGAGGCCCGCATTTTATGGGATCGTAACCATTCGCTGTTGAATTAGAGAAGACTGTCAAAAGATCCAGTGCGTTTCCGCTTTAAAACATCTTGACTGACATGTAGCATTAGCGAACAAGTAATCAGAAACACGGAGGAGTACTACCAACAACTTGTATGCAAGAAGGAAAGGTAAGTTAATAAATAAAACAGATGTATGTACATATATATGCTCTTTTTAAACAAGTAAGCAAGTATCAAACACAACAATCAAAATTTATGAATGAACCATAAAACAATAATGAATAATGTAGTTTGCTTTGACAGTAAAAACACTGGCTGAGCTGAGGGAATGTCGTCAACTAACCTACTTACGGCCGCAGTGAGATGACGATATGGGGCTCCTGAAAAGGTGTGGATGACACAGCAAGGGGTATAGGGAGGAAGTTCTGTAACTAAAACAGAAATTCATTTGCTTTACGACAAAAGCTCATATATTCACATATTATGAATTTCTAAAGGGGAGGAAATGGTGTAAAGTTGCATAACTACATGCGCTGCGCTGCGATAGACAGCCCTGCGTGAGCAATAAGCCGAGAGTGCAACAATTGATAGCTACACACCATAATTTAAAATGACTTTTATCTGACTGAACATGTTTACTTTAGTTTTGACGTTTAATATTTCACATTTGACAAGAGACAAGAGCGCTTGCATTTTATCTTGCAGGATGAAGCCCATAATGATAAAGATGCAGCCGCAAAACCTATTTAAACCTAGGAAAATCGTTTTGTACAATATTATTTACTACGTGTGTATATCTGTATATGTACGCATGTATTTATATATATGCGTTCTGTTGCAAAGTTCATAAATATATACATAGGAGAGCATTTTATTACAGGGACATCTTTATGAGAGTGATAATCCGTAAATAAAAATCCTTATTTGGGAAATGGTATCTGATACAATATGCGCAATAGCATTTAAGACTCGTCTACATGCACAAAATTAATTGAGTTGACTTACTCAAGTTACATGAAGAAAGTGCATAGGCTCATTTGTTGTTTGTTACAGATGGGGGTGTTATATTTACCTCCGTGTTAGTAGTATAGGTATTTATTAAAAGGGAGTAGAATTACATTGTCATATTACTATGCATTTGCTACAAAAACGGAAGAAGGGAAGGGCCCTTCACTTATTATTAGCATAATAGCTTATCATATTTCATTTAGGTACGTATTTGGGAAGCAAACTTTTAATTGAGTAACAAAAATTCACTGACAATCCCGAGTTAGTTTATTTTTGTCAACATCACCATACTTGGTAATTGTATCATAATGAAATGAAATGCTAATGATGTGTATGTCATATCGCCCCAATTTTATAGGGATGTACAATATCTGCTGTGTCAGTAGACGGTGTTAAAATGTTTTAGGAACAATGGTCACAAGGCAATGATGGGTATCACCAAAATTTGTCTTTGGTAAAGGTGCAGCAAATATTCTTGATATACACATCATAAGTGAGCAGGCATATTTATATGACGTGCCTAACTCATTTAATAAAGACATTTGAACAAATACGTAAGATAAAAGTGATAAGTGATAAACATCTCAAAAATAGTTTTTTTTCAGAGGAAGACTTGTTCTACTTTATCTCGTCTCGAAGAAATAATAAAAATGTAGACACTTGTTAATGTAGATATCGGCTACTATTGGTTTATAGCAAGTGCTACAGGAACGCCGCGCTCTTCTTTGCATTTTCGTAGACATTATAATTTGTAACAAACCATTCGTAATTGACCAAACTGCCAAATTTATCAAATAAATGGTTCACATCAAATCAATTCCAACCCAGCAGCTGCATAATCACTTCCTTTCCCCTTTGTTATCCGCTTATAAATGATTGGCAGCCCTGCATTACGCACGGACTGCAGCGGTTGCTGCCACGTGCATCAGTGGTCATTACAAACGCACATTCACTTACTTTTACACCAAATGCAAACGTGAATTGATACCTACCTCTTTATGCACTGTGCCTATATGTAGTTTGACGGCATTTTTGTTAAAGCCGTTCTTTGCTGATGAATAATATACCAGCCAATTTGTTGCTTCTATTTGAAGAAACGCACGAATGAGCGGAAGTTGTGTCATTTAAATCACTAGATGTGTAAATGTTATCATTATAAACGCACTCTCAGTTACTGTGTGTGGCCAGCAGTTTGTCGTTGGCAAAGGGAGCGAAGAATGTAATCTGCTCGGCTCTGCTGTGTTACTCGTATGTTCACACACTTTGAGATATGCTATTTACATTTCTAAAATTTTTTTTATCTCAAATAGAACTCAGGACACATACGCAGCGGAAGTCGTATAAACTGCCAAAAATGTGTACACAAAAATTATCAACATTGTTGCAATCACACTTGGATTGGTGCAAGTAAAAATGCACTTTTGAAGTTTATTTCGAGTATTCAAAGTACTCAAACGCGCGCGCGCTACATGTAATAAAAAGAGATACACAATAGCATTATTTAATGTTTTACATGCATTCATGGCGATTTTTGCGATAATAATAATAAGTGATCCGACCATTTACAAAATACTTGAGCAATCAGCATTTTTCTTAGGAACGGTAAAATATTTTCGTCCCTAAATAAAAGACTTGATACAATTTTGGTTTTTTATTCATGCGCACATACTTAGAGATTTGATCTTTTACAAAAAGAAACTTTCAAAAAAGTCATCGATTAACGGAAAGGAAGTCATCAAGTAAAAAAATATACTGCAAAGCATGGTTGACACGAAATGCACAGAGAGAACTAGATTCACAGAAGCACTTCGGCACTGCAGTACATTATCATGTGAGGTGTAATTAGCCGCTTTAAACGCGAATATTTGTTGAAAAGATGAGCCCTTGGCAATTTCAATGAAATGGAAAGTGTAATGATGATGTGATAGCGATAGCGGTATACGGATCTGTGTAGGTAGTAAGAAAACTTGCAAAGTTAACGACAGACACGGTTTTAACCGTATAATGTAGAAGATCGCGTGTAACGTAACCAGTAACCGCCATTTAGAGGAATGATAGACAAATAAGCATTTTTTGAGGGAAAAGTTATTTACTGACCAGAACGGCTTTAATTACCCACAGCAGAAAATTGCACAATCAGATTCAATTAGGAGAGCGGTATGTACGCAGCCCTTTTGGGACTTTTTATTTTAACCTTTTTAAGCAAACTACACAAGCAAGAGCGGATTCAAGGTTTTTTCGAAAGTGAATAACGTAACGGAGGAAGGGATTATGGTCATCATGTCCATCAAATGGTATTTAATGGTTGAAAAACGGTACCGTGATAAATGTTTCTTTGCGTTGTACAACTTATTGACAATTTATTATTTTATGTTTATACGGTTTTATCGTCTCATCTGCTTTGTCTTGCGCAAACTAATGGGTAAGAAATTGTGGCGTCGTTTTCGTGTAAGCAAGTGATTGCGAGTGAACGAACGTTAAATTCGAATCGATACATTTGGACACGGTTTTACGTCCACACAGTCACTTAACAAGTTCTCTTTAAAAATTGCAAGAGGAGCTTTTAGTTGGAGTCGTTCTTCAAATTACAGAACAAGTGGTTAGCAGCGTCAAAGAATAAGGTAACAACATAAGAATCGGTTGGTAGTAAGTAGTAAGGGTAGTAAAAAATAAAAAATGAAAGTTGTTTTATGAGATGTGAGATTCATCCAGTTATGTACACCTACGAACTGTGTTGTAAAGTTATACCAATAAAAAATTTTAAACGATGAAAAACGTGGATAACGCTTCAACTGTCTCGTCCTAAACCGCTTCAAAGCACACCCAACTTTCAAACTGTGATTATGCTCGAGTTGATGATGGTTGGGCATGTTTGGTAAAATAAAATTAGCAAAACACGACATGTTATGTGTTACGTTAGTGTGTATGTGTGTAATTTAAAGTTTAAAAGCAACTAAGAGGCTGGCTTTTAAAACTTTTACAAAAATGAACCACGACTAAAGGTCACCGCTTTCATGCAAAAACGTTAAAAATAATTACGTTTTCAATTTTTTATAGTTTCTCACTTCATGCACAAAGCACAACGTGCGAAAATATTCTTCAAGGCACATTAGTGAAATTTGATGACTTTATGATGATGATAACACATTAGTTCTGTCGCCATCCACAGTCAGCAGTTAACTACGTTTTTTGGGGGGAGAAGGCAAAATGTGTGCTTGTACTTTAATAGCGTGTCACTGTGCACATATTGAAAGATGCATTAATTTGCAAGGAATAAGCATGAAGGACTAGGTATGTATGACATTTTAATTGAAACTCAGTGCTAAATTCCGGGTGACAGTACACTGCACCTTTACAAACATATTACGTTTTACGTTGGATCATACAAAAAAATCATATACGAAACTGCACAGCCAATGACAGACAATGATGGAATGTGTGGACTAAAAGTTACGAGTTTGAAGGTGCGAAGGAGTAAATAATGGCTATGACTTTTCTAATTTTAGCACTGATCTGTCATTAATGCCTGGAGGAGTGGCATTTACATTTTTTTTTATCGTTTTGACATTTGACCCTTACATGCAAACACTCATTACCTAGTCTCCCAGTACTACACGAGGAGACCAAAACGAAAAATCAATTTCATGATTCCACTAAAGCAGCCTTGCAATCCCTCCACCACTGAAGGGGTTGAGCTGATGATGAACATCTTAAACAAATAAAAACTGTGTAACACTTACACCTTACACGTGATATATGTCATAATACCCCAAATAAAGTAGGTAGGTTATCGCTGTAATAAGTGTTACGGTGGTGGTGGTGGAGGGTGCACAATGAAAGGACTGTTTTTGCGTGGATTCATTGAAAACTCCAACAATGGAAATAATAAAACCTCATCAATGTTTTTAAACAACGTAACGCATGTGTGTGTGGGCAGCAGTAATGATGATGTTTTGTAAGGTCGTGTAAGAATGCCTCGCTACAGTCAACTTGATTATCAAAACAATTTTAATATTCTCATTTGGTAGTGATTGTTGACAGATCATCGCGGTAAGTTAAACTGACAAGGTGACTCTTGAGCATCATCAACTTGCAATTTTGCTGTTCTACGTATACCGTTTGAGCTCAATGGTATGATTACTGGGTATGTGCTACAAACTGATGATGATGAGCTCGTTCTGGCGTTTGCTGCACTATTTTCCTTACCTATTAGTGAAGTTGCAAGTGCCTACCAAATTGTAGTATCCCTATGTTATCATTTGAAGCGTCCGAAAAAGTCAACATGTCAGTCAATCACCCACGATATAATGACATGGAGTCAGCCAAATAATAAGACGTAAATAAACAAAGCATGGCTTCATTCCTTCGTGGGGATGCCTACCGTGCATGTGCATGTATTCTCCTATGTAAGCGCCAGGCGCATAAATATGATGGTATTGGAGCTCTCCTCTCAGGAGATGAAATAAAGGAGAGCAATTGTGTAGTTGGATAATATCGTACTCGTTCAAGGGAAAACAGTAATAAAGTCGAGGTGAAGGTTCAGCTCAATTTTTTTTTACTGCGTACGGATCTTTGTTGAAATATTAGTATTAGGATGGAAATATATATATACCGTAAAACTTTCATTTACAACGTCGGTTTAAAATATTACAAATTCCTGTTTTATGTTGATTTAAAAAACCTGTCACTTCAAATTAGCCTTTCTATTTTCGATTTTTAAATTCATTAAATAAAAATTGAGTAGCTCATTTGTCAAATTACATAAGCCGTGTTATTATTTTTTTTAATAAAATGAGGTTGACAATGTTAATTACTTTTCTTTTAGTATGCTCCATCCAACTATATGTTAATTACGTTGGGGAATGAGGAACTATGAAGATCAGACATTCATCACCAACTCAAAGGATACATAAATGCAAAATAATTAGTTAAATTGTTAAGTGGAGTCCTCCGACATTTTTAAAATTCCACCCGTCCGACAATAATAAATTTTACGGTAGTTTTGCCTGCTTTTTAAAATATATAGCTCACGCAGTTTCAGCAAACAGAGCAACAACGGCAAGTGAAGTGTGATCTATTATTAGGGAATGAAAAACGCATTGTATAATTCCGTTACGTCAAAGACACTACCTATAAAGCCTCCATCACGAGTTTGGACCACTTCTTGATTTGGTGGCATGAAAATGTACTTTGCAAGTCGTAACAGAGTAGAAACAATACAACCGTTTAGACAAATACTGTGTGGAGGCAATAACATCATGATTATCCCTCAATTGAATGTGATGGTCTGATTATGAAATGAAACTGATTATTATGGTAAGACGGAAAACGCATTAAAAAATTTATTACGACCAAAACAAGATCAAAGGGTTGTGCGTGTACCTCATTTGCATATTATAAAATTGGAAGTTGGTACTGCGCATGGATAAAGGGAACACGCATGACTGCAAACGTGTATACTTTATAAAATTAAAAAATCGTTTAGCACATATTTTTTAAAAATTTACGTGTATGTGCTTGCTCTTCTTACAAGCAAACAATAAATTTAAGCAGTTTGTTTGTACATTGAAAGCAGATTACCAATTGCCAATGGATGATGACCCTGTTAACTAAAAGATTTTTTATGAGTGTGGGCAAGCAGCGTTGTCTGTTGTCTGTCCACGGCGCTTGGTGCTGGTTAGGGCATGTAGTAACTAGTTGAGGGAGAGACATTTTTGTGCAAATGAATAATTACCATTACCTTGTTTTTTTTACAAAAAGTAGGAAATTGAAAAAATGGAAGTGGTTGAAAATCCAAGATGATAAATTCACGTGAAAATATCCGCGTTTATCTTTTTTGTCATAAAGGACAAATTTTGGGTGTTACCGTTATAACTTTGTTATCGGTATACAGGAAAAATGACAAAGGTGCCGTGTAGGAGACGAGTTCCATCAGGATATCGATCTCATGAATAATGCATATTTGTGGAGAGATGTTAGTTACGCGGCGTACGTGGTACTTTATTTGTCGTTCGCAACAAAAATGAATGAGCTGATCTAATAATAGACAAAACGGAAAATGAGCAAACAAACAGCAAGATTGTAAGTTATGGGCGATTGTTCAATGAAAAAAAATCCTACAGGATTATTAGACATCTCTAGTTTATCTCTATTTACGAACATCTCATATACATGTTTTCAGTGTCTGCCAAAAGTAAATAATGTGGTTGATCTGAATCTCTCTGTGAATTGAACTTTCCATTGTAGATAACGCATTCGTCATAAATGCAAAGTACAAAACAAAATTTGAGAACAGTAATTGCGCAAAAAGAAGTAGAGAATCTTCATCAGTAGTGCTTGGATGGATAACTTTAAAAGAACATGCAATCTCTTATATAGCTTCCCTCTCCTCCGATGCGATCAAGATCTTGGGAGTACCTAAATGCAAAACTTGTTAAACATAAAGACAGTTTTATGATTGTGTCTGTGACTCCACACACGGTTACATGACATTGGCAAAAAAGTGGACAAGGGCGGACGCTTTACAGAGAAGGAATTAATAATACATTTGCCGTTGCTACCGTGTTGAAAGAGAAACCAGCTGCATTGGAATTACATACAATTATCCTATTTTTTGCAACAAACGTCAATACCAAAAATTCAGGCAGCAAAGTTGTAATGATAACGCAGAATGAAATGTAGTAACGCACGTGCGTAGGTACGGCACGAAGGAATTCAGGCTGGGCAGATACTTGTCTAATTATAGTTGTTAAGATCGCACATCAAACTATATCTAACTGTAGGGGTAATAACTGTAAGATGATTACTCACTGAGATTCTGAGATACTTGTTTCTACGAATTTCATGTTTTAGAGAAATAAATATGGTTGATATGTCATCTGTGTTAATTCCGTGGTGGGGTTTGAGCACAGATAACAGCAGCAGCAGCAGCAGTTGCAACGTCTGGTAAGGCACTTAAAGATTTTAAGGAGGATAATATAGATATCATTTGTAACTTTCGTTTATTTGTGAGTAGAGCAGCGCTCAATTTATTTACGGCGGAGACCCAACCTATTTAGCCACGGTAGCACGGGTATATATGTAAACGTGTAAAAAATGGATTCGCAGTTAATTTACGTACAAAAACCAAATCGCAAACAAAAGGACATAATGTAGCGCTAGAGCGGTGTGCTACAAGTACGAAAAACAATATATACGATGTACTCGAAAATTTCAAGCATGCATATTGCATACATACACACACTTCTCCAAAATAAAACAAAAGCTTTCATTTACAGACAGGACACTATATACTGCAAAGCGCCTTCGTAAAGAAGTAGCACCGTCCGATAAATAAAATCCCCACAAAATTCTGCAAGCCACATGGCGATATTATTTGTGCACACTGTTGCACATGGTATACAAAAATACAAACTGCCTTGATATAGTTCTATGGCTTTTCAGGTCAATGCAATGATAGCTCTCTATGGTTAAGAAAAGAATATCCCAATCCCAATCCCTATACTTCATCCTAAAACAAAGTGCTCATAAAAGACGCTGTTGTAGTAATAATGTTGCTTGCATGGGTAAGTAGGTAAATTTTTCTAATACAGGCACATAAAAGCAGCGTTTATCTTTGGTATTCATTGAACACTCTGTGGTTTAATTGACGTTCTTCCTATCTACTACCTTTGCCTTAGTGGACGTTCCCTGTCTCATTTTTTTGTATAAAATACGCCATACTTTTTTTGCGTTTTTATATCCTCCAAGTTGTAAGAGTACACGGATTTTATTTGTAGCAATCCTAGTGTAACTGTTGTGTTGTGTATATATATTGGGTATCTCTCATCTGTGGCGTTTTTCCCTGCACAGCGAAAACGAGTCAGCGTAAATAAAGGAACTACTTTATTGCTAGATTTTTATCTAATTTAATCAGATGCTCAGATTTGCTAATGTGTAAGTAACAGGATATTCACATTTTTGCTTACACAGCTGCCACTTGGCAGGACTACGCCGAGTTAGTCAGACATTTGCTCGTTCTGTGCTTCATTTACTCTCATCATCGTCATAATCATCATCCCCACAACGTGTTTCTACCTACCGTAATAAAATGGTAGCTGATGATGATGATGATGATGATGATGATGACGACGTTGATGATCATGATGATCATGAGAATGAATCATAGAAATGTTTGAAGAATAAATATGTAAAAGTATCACGATATGTATTAGCTCCGGTGGTGTGTGGAGTGGTCTGCCTTTTATTATAGAGGAGGATAAGGATAGGAGTGAAAACGAGTGTGGTAGTGTAGATAATGAGAGTAGTCTGATAACTCACAATTAGTAGCTCTCTTCCAACACATTTTGATTAGTAATGCTGGTTACTCCGAAATAGGTGTAGCGCGCAGAGCGACTAGCGGCAACGTAACAGCAAACTGCGCTTGCACGCGCTATATGTATATATATCGTCTAAACTTAAATAAACGTCTTCGTTAACGTACCATCGCATCGCCACTTTTCTAAAGTCTAATTAAACGAAATGAGAATACTATTTTTTTTATTAACTAAAAGCAACTTTAAATACTGTAATCAATAATTTCTACCATAAAAGGTGACGCAGTTACCGTTACTCATACCTCCAGAAAGGTTCAAAGACTTTCTATTTCACACACCGTAATGTAATTCCTGTAAGTGAAAGAGGATTCTCAAAACCGCAAAATCATAAATGCTGGTGTATTTTTACGGATGTACTTAATCATGCTCGATTGGTTTGTCACAGAGTCAAAATGTTAAACGCTGTATATTATCATCGGTTCTCTAACAACAGACACTATACGGGATCTTGATTGCGGGTGTTGTTGATGGTGGTAGCTTCCCAGCGAGGGTAAAGACGTCATAAAGTTACTTTTCGTCGCATCGTATCGCCTCTATGACCATTATTATCAGCCTCACCATCATCCGCATAGGAGGACAGAGGAGGAGAGGAGAGAGAATGGATTTATTCTGGTATTACGCAACGAGATCTGTGCGAGCGCTCAAAATGCTAATAATAATGATGAATCTCTGTCGATTTTCATGACCACTGCCTTTTAACTGTAATTTCCCGTTTTTCTTCATTCCCCTTTCGTTTTCATTACACTACCTTTCATTTTATCACATTACTGACATCGCTATACGCCATTATCAGCCGGTATTATACCTCATGTATTCTTTTTTTGTCGAATCCCCATCTTATTTTTGCAAGTTAATCACTTCTAAAGCGAAAATGTACAACTTGCTTTCAGTTGCTGCTTATTATGTAATAAAGCTTGCTCATCATGCTTGTTCAATAGTAGCAGCTGTAGTAGTAGTGCCTGCATGTATGTGTGATAGGAAAGCAGTGCAACAGAAATCAGGTTTTTAATGACTTGAGCAAGACAAAAGTTCAATGGAACCAAGCGCGGAGGAAAAAATGTCAATTTTTTCATGTGCCAGACCGCTTCACTTTGAGATTTTGTGTCGTTCCTTGTTGTTTTGAATAAGAATGGTGGGACCAGATCATTATTATGATGCTCATCTTCCGAATCTCCTCGTCTCTCTCCCTCCTTGAGAGTTTAGTAATTTTTTGTAAAGAAGAACAAAAAATGCATATTGTACACACACATACACACAGACTCGTACACACACAGGCAACTAGGAACCTGTTAAGTTGCAGTTCAATAGTAATAATAATAAGAGTCATGCAAAGAATTTTATGATTTTGGATCGACTGTTTTGAGAATGTAACTCGATTTTTTGTTTGTTTCTTCTTTATTGTTGTACAGCAAAAACATGCTTTTAAATGGGTTGGCAGTATGAGCGAGATGATGATGATGATGATGATGATGACGCTGATGTAACAACAAGAACACCGTACTAAGGAAATGAAAATGTTACAGGTGATGTAATGGTAATAATGACATGATCAGTAAAGGTTCACCAACTCCCTCAAGTTTGCCACAAAAAAAGAAATAGGAAAGGATGGGATATAAAGAGGACGTTTTTCACAAGTCACAGTTAGAAAGTGCTAATCAAATGGAAAACGGGAATGGCAGGCTGAGATCCCTCCAGGGGATCTACTAAAAGATGATGAAACATCCTAAAGGATAGGCAGTGTGAACGGATACGCTGGCCTGGCTCCAAGTAAGATTGTTTTCTTCGTTTTTAAATTCCAAATACATAGATAAGTATGAAACACATCATCGTGATCATCATCATGCACACACCAATACAATACGTATACGCACATTATAATAACAATATCCCAGAGTCGCACACACAAACTCACACACATACACCACATAGGATTAATAGAACAGCAGCATAAAAATTGTACTACCGATGAAAAGCTCACGTTTTACAATTTCACAGGATAAAACTACGTGATGCACAATAGATTAGTTGCGAGCAAAGTCAATAAAAGAGGAAATAGTTTTCAGGGCAAAAAATCATTGTGTGTCTGTGACGCGTTATTCCTTCCTTGAGATTGTTTGAAAATAATTTTTGTTTTAAGGGGATTCTTTTTAGCAGTAGTTAGAGTGCATTACGACGACAAAGCTTTTAGCTGATTGTAAAACTGCAACTATCATGTGAGAAACCACACGCTGCATGCTGAGTAGACTTATTAAGTTTGCGAGAATTGAAAAAATTGCAAGAGAGCATAAAATTTACGAAAGAGGCGAATGAACACGAATTGAGGAGCATAATTAAGTTCCTTAAAACATCGAGACGCCCTTTTTTCTTGGGAATCGCGAAGATCACCCACCATAAGACAGGAGAATTGATTTATTGTAGAGACAGCAGTACACGTATATCAGGACTCAGCAGAGGTTTGAAGCGTTCCTATATCCATCTGAGAAGACCTTCAACTCAAGAGGGTATTGACTTTTGTAGCTTGGTTGGACAATAATAAAAACTTATCCGATTCGGAATCCGAAGTGTGTAGCAAAACAGTAAATGTTTGTCACAGTTTTAATGGTAAGGCAAATCGTACCACGGTGTCCCTTTTGAAATTTTTGAGCGTTGCATTGTCTTATGATTACTACTGTTGCATTAGACAGCGGTACTTTTATAACCTTACTTTTTACACGGAGACAGTCAATAGCCAATGTTATACAAAGATTTCTTGCGATCAATTTTCGCAGAAGACGATGATATAGTAATAATAACAATAACAATAATAATAATATGGTGCATGTGAGTGAGTGTGACCTGCTGGGAGAAAAAAAGTTTTAAAAAACACACAACGACTTTTATTACGCTTTGTTAACATTCACGCTGCGAATGTGAATCGGCGTCACCGTCACATTCGTTATTAAATAGTATCTTACCTATTACAAATATTACACTGGTCCACCATATACATTCTTGTAGGTAACCCCATTTGTTTTAAATATAGACGACGACACAACCATTTTTACCATTCAACAACTGAACCAGATATAAAACTGAACTCTCCGCTATTGACTGTCCAATTATATTTTGAATTATTTCTTCCCCATTCCATCCAAAATAAGAATAGTAGACCTTTGTACTTATACATCCTTTATTTGTTTCATAATAATATATAATAATATATCTTGATAAAAAAATATCGGAAACACATTTTTAATTTTAAAATTTTAACGACTGTTGAACTGTGGCTTGACGATTTAGCTTGTGTTTTTTGCCGATGGTATACAACAACAGCCTATATAAATATATGCATGCCTATGCATGTCTATATCATTGAAGGAATAAAAGATTCCGGTGAATGAAAGCAAAGGAAAAAGAAACGAAAACTGTGATGCATACCAGCATGCTCGACTACCTCATTGATGAAAATTCACAGGGGTCTTCCGTTCGTCATGAGCATTTTCCTATTATAATAAAGATATCAACAGGATCATTTTTACCAATCGCTTGATCAGGTTCGCATTTTGCTAAGCAGCTTCATTTACAGAAAGAAACTATATCAGCCTTCATTCAGTTTGTAGTGCTAAATTTATTACATTTGGGCAACAGCAATATGAACACGGATTTTTAGCCAAGCAGTACCAGTACCAATCACCAATGCTGGTATTACTTTGGACAGTTTGGTACATGCTTGCAGAATACCTAAGTAAGTAAGCAGGTAAGAAAAATCGTTTCTCAGCCTCCTATCAACTGGCATCAACTCCACGAGTGCAATGATTGTGATTATTGATTAAGAAAAGAACGTGATTTAAATTCAGTAAAATCAATACAAGCATCGTGGTCTCCATCTTCCAATGATTCCTACAAAAGGTCAATGGCACCTGGTACGGTTTGTTGTTTAAGCAAAATTTGACATTTTATATTGACACACAGGTAGGTTATGCGTTTTGCGTTCTCGTCTTTATTTTGCGTTTCCTGAAATTTTGTTTATATCAATTAGTTATATGTTTTATTCATGTGCTTAAAATTGCTCGATTCGCAGCCATTTACGGCGCCATCGTAAGGAAGGGTAATCTGATATGAATGCGTTGAAAATTAGTATAGAACAGTTAATTATGGTAAAATTGATTGAGGTTAGGAGAAATTTTAAATGACATAATTATTGTTATATGACATGCATCTGCGATAATAGTTAGTGACGCCACGTATGGTTTACGAGGTCAAAAATCGTCTTATAAAATCTTAATCTTACTTCATTTGCGTTTGTCAAAGGAAGATTTAAAACTTTCGCGTTGATTTGTGGACTGCAGCAACGCTTCCAGCAATGACGTTGTATCACACAAGTATAAAAAAATCATACACAACGACTATATAATCAGTTCAAGATTGCAAATTGCAGTTGCAAGGCTGCCTAAGTGAAACAATAAGTAAGCAACGTGCTCAGCCCCGGGCTTTTTGAAAAGTTCAATCATATTCACACACACGAGTAGGCTGAGAACGAAACATGAAATTAGAGCAAATGGATATTACACCAATGATGTCATATATTAGCTACGGCTGTCAAGTGACAGAGCCCCCCTCTGAAATGTCGAAAGGTCAACAAGTTTGAAAGTTTTGTAAAAAAAATATTAATCGAGAGCAATGCTCATTATTACACCAATGATGTCATATATTAGCTACGGCTGTCAAGTGACAGAGCCCCCCTCTGAAATGTCGAAAGGTCAACAAGTTTGAAAGTTTTGTAAAAAAAATATTAATTGAGAGCAATGCTCATTTGTATCCCTATTAACGGAAGTTTTTAAATATATTATTGCCTCATTATTACATTTTTTCAATTCAAGCCGTATTGTAAAACGCCTCAGCAATGAATATCTGTAAAGTTCAAACTATCCATTAATTTCCTGCGCATTTATCTGTTTGCCTGTTACTTTTAAATAGGTGATTTCACATCTCTGCAACATGACATGGACCGTACTACAAGGTTATTTCCTTCTTACATTATGTTGATGTGTAATTAAAGATAAATTGACACGGTGTGTAGTCACGCATGCCCAAGACATTATAATTTGTGTCGATTTTTCGTAGAAAATGAACTTTTACAGAAGGGACAATACTGCCTTTCAATCCCCACAAGTACANTAAATTGACACGGTGTGTAGTCACGCATGCCCAAGACATTATAATTTGTGTCGATTTTTCGTAGAAAATGAACTTTTACAGAAGGGACAATACTGCCTTTCAATCCCCACAAGTACAAGTGTTTCCTTAAAAAAGCATACAATCAGTAAACTCTGTGTATGTGTTGTTGTTTATACGAAAGTTTGAGGTTCGGTTGGTTTCACTAAAGTTGAACGAAAATATCCTGTTCATCATTAGATCAAATGATTCGTTTGGGCCAAAAGTATTTCAAATTACAGTTCATTTTTTTGTGCAAAGCGAGCGTGTTGCTGTCATCAGAGTTTTTCTTCTGCCTTTTTGACTGATTTGTGTAGTCCATCGACAAAATGACCCTCTATTGCTGATGTTTTGACGCAAACCTCCACTACTACTGCCATCGTAGATTGGTTGCCATTTCTGTGACTATGAATGTTTAACGTAGCGTGTTCGTCGACCTGTTTTTATAGGCGTTCAAATCAGTTCATTGCATCAATCATTGAAGTTGAAAATGCATGTAATCTAATTAGTTACGTATACAAGTAGCGGAATATATCATACATGATTTACAATATAGACGACTTTCTCTTCTCTACATACCACCGTCGTAATAATAACAGTAAGTCTGCATAGGTATCGCAAAATAAATTGGGAATTGAACATCCGATTGAATTGATGCCACAACGTTTTTTGGGATATCGCATTCACGTTGACGTAACGTCTGTGTACACACACGCGGCGCAGGGTGTTTAGGTAATGGGGAATTGTAAGAATCTTACGGAAGCATATTTTAGCAAAATTTTGAAATATGGAAAGCTGAACGCATGAAATTTTATGGTTAGTTCCTTCTTGTGGTGCCGCTGTTCTTAGCGCTTGTAACTGTACACAACAACAGTTTTTCGACTCGATGCTATAACTGCAAGTTCGGCAGTTTGCAACGTATTTCATCAAAGATAGTATCTCCGATGATGCATGCAGTGGGGGCTACTTAAAAAATAGACGTCCCTGGTGCCAGTGTCAATAAAATTTAATCGTAAAAAAAGGAAATAAATGTCAAAATTCATTACTATTTACGTTTTTAAATGCAAATTTTCTTTGGTGAGTTTATTTTCAAAATGCATTACATTGCATATATATTCATAGGACTACGATGCATTAGACACTTTTACAGATAAATATATAGTGCAGCAGGTAAATTTTTATATATCATTTGGAGTAGTAGCATTTTTGTACTACAATCAAAAAGTTGTAATGGTATAATTGTATATTCACTTAATATATATAATATATAGTCGACATATATATTGTAGAAGGATAAAATACGCAATATAATAATGTATTATAGAAATAATTTAATGCGAACGGCTTAGTCATCGTATTCAAGAAAACAAAATGCTTTGAATTACACAACATCGAGTCAACTATTCATTTACAATTTGTTATAAACTTTGTTGGGTATCAATCTCCGAGTTTGCTGTTTTTTAAACTATCTTTTACACGTCAACGCTAAATATTTACAACTGTTAAAATTCTGAGTACTCTATAGAACATTCAGTCACTGATAACATTTTTTTACAGTAATTATAATACACAATATTAATTAATACACAATAGTAATGGGAAGATTTAAGGTTTTACGTACGTCTAAAATGATGGTGACGGTAAAATATTAGGCTAATTTTTCTGTTTTAAGAATTCTCAGAATATACCATTCCATATTTTAAGAAAAAATGAGTAGACGGAGAAGCATTTCTATCTACTCTAAACCCGTGTCAAAATATGTTCAAGTTTGAAGCGTTAACTAACAACTACATGTAGCCACTTAAATATATCATTCGGGATAAGCTATATTGTCGAAGATATTTTTGTCCCGCTTTAAGTATAATTACTGCTATTTAATTCTTTATAGGAATCAGTTAAATTGTACAAAACCAAAATATGCAGTTCAACGAAGGAGTAACTTTAGTACATTACGGTAATTAATTTCAGTAGCACTCAATAATGTAATGTAACTAACTAGATATTTTGCGTTCTTACACTAATTCAAAGACAGTTAAATAGCGATCAAGACAGGTAATCTGTAATCTACTTTTCCAGGATGACAAATAACAGCGAAAACAAAGGACAACAAGGTGGGAAAATTCTTCAATATCTCAATCAAGTCCGAGTAAAATACCGGACTAATTGGACAATTCAATTTAAATCTGATTACCCACCCAACTATTTCACAATTTCGGCGAAACGCCGCTTCATATAATTTTGTTTAAGCGTATCTTCGACAATAAACTGTACCTTGTTGGCTAAATATTTTAATACACATATAGTTTTACTAAAATCTCTCTAAACACTTTAATAATGTAAAAACAAGTGTGTAATAAAATTGCTGATAAGTATGTTCATGTTCATTTAAATACAATGTTCCCTGGACGTTTGAAGTTTAAATGTTCAAATGATCCACGAAAATATGTGAGATCTGATCTGAAAAAGAAGTCGCGTAAAACACATCTCTCTTGTTTCTTGTTCAAGTAAAGTGAGTCCATTCCAAATGTGAGTTTTTTAATTTAGAATGAAAAATAAATGCTTGTTTCACTTAATTCGGATGCTTATAAAAGTTGTTTTTACACATTTTGTTCCTAGTGTAAATAACGTTGATTATGATTTTGAAAATAGTGCATTGACCGACAACGACCACATTTATATAAGCAGACTTATCCTTTAACAGTAACGCTATTTACGAGTTTTCTTTTTCACTACATCTTCTAACGACATATCTATAAGTACAATGTTTTATATAAATACATAAAATTCGAAGGATCGAATAAACTATCTCTATACACCTATGACCTACGTATATGTACACACACACATACACCATCGAGAGGATGCAAATTTTTATTTACAAACTTTTCACATCAATTTACTAAAATGTACACGTACTAGTTTATTACCTTGAAAAATGAACACCATACATTTAGCACTTTTCATTAGTTTTTCAAAGGTGGCAAATGACGAGTAAGTTTAAAAGCAACAAAACTACCCAACTTACTTATCATTCCAACAAATCTTTGGTCAACTGCTGTTCCCTTAACCGACTGTACCCTTAAAATTATGACGATAAATACAGTACATAGAGAGAGAAGTAGTAAGTGGAATTTTTATTCTTTACACAAACAAAATGTAAATGTTGCTGTTACTAATCTAAGGAGTAGTAGTTGTAAATCTTTAAAAATGAAATAAAATATTTTTGTACATTGCACTAATTTAACATTGTATCGGCTAAAGTACATGCGTCACATGTGTGTGTGTATGCATATTAAATGCTGTTGCCATTTAAAAATTTGTCGTAAACGGCGGTGAAAGTACATTTACAAGAACCTTTCTGAGAACAATTCTGTCCCTCTGTCCGTAATAATACTGAGTTCCTTTCAAAAGAACTCCCTATTCGATGATTTTTTTAGACAAAAGTCGTAATTCGTCTACTGATGAGTTATCCGACACACCAATCATGATTTTTCAGAGAAAATTGTAAAATTGAATGTGTCCCAAACATATTCATAGAAGATATAGTGGCGATGATGGAAAGGTAATAACAATAATTAAATATACAATTATCATATATAATATCTTACATTAAAATAGATTACAATGAACATGAAAGGGTTAGTGTGTACACATAATATTTTTACGATAGTTTGAAATTCATGAAATCGTCAGAAACTGTCAATAAATATAACTTTACGTTGCCTTAATGCTCTAAAATCAATGAAGTAATCTTCAAGGACTCAAATGACAATATTTATATTTTCGAGAAAAGTTTCCCCACACACGGTTCCATACTTACGTATTTCTCCCAACAAAGCTTTTCCATGGCGTGTTTTACTTTATAAAAACTCTCCTTTCTCAAAAACGCTTCTGACGACGACGGCCGTTGTTTTGTGTTGCGCTGCGGATGCTGTCTCAACCAACGAGACCATTACTGCTGTTGAATCAAAAGTTGCTCCAACTCGTCGGCAGATCTCAGGAGGAATGCTGCGGATTCTCTGTAACCAGTTATAAGCTGGCGAACGGTTGCCAGTTCGGTAGCATTCAGCTTATGTGTTAGTAATGGCTTTGATTTCATACTCAAGTCGGTAGGTCCTGCGTCGCCTAATGACAGAGAAAACAAAAACGAGTCAGGATGATGATCACGATGTGCTTTGTTAACAAAACATTGTATATCGAGTTGCTATACTGCGAGCCAAGTCAAGAATAAAATATGTCATCAAAAAGCATTCAAAAGCGGCACTAAAGCTTCGACCACGGGGTGTTGGCTCGTTGATGTATTCCCTTCCTTGTCTCTTTTCAACATAATTTTCCGTGTAAGCAACTCGCAACTTTCCTGCAAGTCGAAATAAGCTATAAGCCTTGCATATAGTAGAGACACCCAGCACATGGAGAAACGCAGCCAGTGGAAGTGGTGCCGTTTAAGCGTAAAAGTAACAGGATAAAAAATAAAATAATAAAAACAGAGACATTTCCACGCTATTAAATTTGTCAAACAATGAAACAGTCATTCCGTTCTCCATTCCAGCGAGGCGAGGAGAGGGAGAGGGGAAAAGGGAATTTACAGACTAACATGGAGTGCGAGTTGGTGAGGTGACAGCAATTTTATAAACGAGTCACATACTTCTCTGTACACAAATGGTGAAACGTCTGCGTATAATATACTATTCATGATCATGATATGCACGAAGTATCATTGAATGAGTATCGTAAAGTATAAAATAATAATAAATACGTTTGTGTGCACACAGACATACACGCAGTTTCCGTTATAGTTCTACATATGTCGTATAAGAGAGTCGGACTGTTCCCTCTCTGTTATTATGCGTTTTATTGTCTCTGCCTATGAAAAAGGCTTCCATCACATTACTATGTGCTACTGTAGAAATGACATCCCCGTCCTCTTTCTCCTCGTCAGTTGTGAAGTTACCCGGGAAAGTACTTTCACTATGCTGACTCCTCTCTCACCACTCACCATTCTCTATTTTCCCCACAATAGTAATGGTGATACTTGAGCAACTACATAATCATTATACTATCGCCAGTATATCGTTTTCCATAATGTGGGATAATAAATAAATTTGATACTTTCCTTGAATTTTCCCTCTTTTCATCTTTCAACATAACGGCGGGCTGAGTGCTGGAAAATATATGGAATCTATGAATTCATGAAGAACATATCAGGATTTGGGTTTAGCACGTACTTCAATTTTGTACGGTGGTGTGGTACGGAGCAACAGTATATTTTCACCCACAGTTTATGTACTCGCAGAGCGACATATACTATCTTTTAGGTAGGCACTCTCTCCGGTAAAAATATTTATGGGCATATTATCAAGATCCTCCTCGTGTTGTTGGAAACAGGAAAAAAAGAAATGACATTGCATTGCATTATATTATTTCCGTACCACGGGCAGGAAAAACACGTAGGCACATGAAGATATTACTATTATTACATGGTAGAGTGGAACGGAGAGAAAAAAAGAAAAACGAGCCATGTGATGTGTCACCAAACAGCAATAATGTGGTAATAGCCATAATAATAATAATAATAATAAGTGTGAGGAGCACAGAAGAAGGAAGTCCTCCATTTTTGGATTAGCAGTAGACAGATTACTACTGCTGGGGTATAAAATACCTTCTTGGTCGGCTCCTGCCGTTATAAGTTCATGCGACCGGGTAGAAAGTTAAAGTTGGACGATTGTGGAAGTTGTTTTGCACAGACAGCAAATAAATACCTTCTCTCCGTTTTCTCGCGAAAGGCGAAAAGTTTGCTTCAAGTAGAACTGCATTCTGTAGAGCTATTGTGCCCATCACACAGCATACCGCTACGATTGGGCTTTTCCTACAAGGGGAAACTGATACTGCTTGAATAAATGGGAGTCGTGCCCCGATATTCATTTGGAGAGCTGAAATGAGCGGTCTGCTGTAGATCGCTATCAGCATTTCCTTAATTGTTATTACCCTGAAAGGCACGTCGCCCGTCATTTGAGGTTATTTTGCAGGGTTTTATTACATTTTTGTGTGGTGTTATTAAGTTACTTGTTCCACTGTTTCGTTTAAATCTGTGTCTGCTCACGAATCTGCATTTCAAAGTTTTACTGAGAAGAAAAAGGTAAAAATTGCACTTTCTTGAGGGTATCTTATATAACAAGGCAGCCCAGCTTATAATACATCCCATTTTGGTTAAAGCCATTATCACACCAGTTTTTGTGGGGTATAAAGGAAATATAGTGTTACATTATCATTCTTGTATAACATTATTGTATGGTGCCTATTATAAACGATCCTTTACTTCCTCCGGCAGCCACGATAAAAGGGACAAGACTAGTAGTAACGATTTGTTATGGGCTAGACCCGAATGCTGAGCAGTTTTATTGTAAAAAGTGTTGTGTACCGGTAGGGACATGCCATTTGGCACGGCTGAAATTTTTCCCACGGGACAAATTTTCAAGACAGGGCAATCGCTTCCATTCAAATAGCACGTAAATAACCTGCCCCTGCATCTCGAATGGGGCACATACCCTCCCATATCAAACCCATTCATTTTGCACCTTGGAAAAGGAATAAACCATTAGTTGTGAGTCGGGAAAATGACCACAGTTGTTGCCGCCATTACATCTGCATATACTCCGCAAGAAATAAAGTAAAATGGCTGGGGAAGATTTTCTCGAGATGCGAAAAACCGTGATTAATGCCAGAAGCCAAGTCATAAAATTTCATCGCCTTAAGTCTGCAAAACCAAGACGAAAATTCAAGGGTTTCACCAATCCGCTTCAATAACGCATAAAAACGTTATCCGATGAGACACAGGTACTTCCACAAAAAAACTCGGCTGAAATCGTTGATTACTACCAGATGTACTCGAAAGCGGAAAAGTAAACAAAAATACTAATTACGTTTCAATATCCCAATGTATACACAACCTAAAATGTTTGTTTCTTCCAGCAGACTTCCTCCGTGTAGCCCCTTGTTCTTTATTACCAAAAAATTCACTCTAGAAAAAGTAGTTTTGTAAGAATCCTAACGAAAACTCCTGTAATGATACATGCTATAAAGGGAAGGTATATATACCAACTATGTGGGAAGGCAAGACAAGTACATTTTTTCTTTGTATCATTACAACGCAGCAAACTCCCTGTCTTTATCGAAAATAAGGAAACGGAGGAAAAGTAGCTGGCCACCGATGAAACCGGCAATCATTTTCTTCCATCCAACTAACTAGCTTGCCTCCCAACGTTACCGTATAGAGAAAGCAACTCAAAATCATTTTCTTTTTTGTCTCAAAGGAAGAAAAGAAATGAGGCATGCGAGTATAGGAAGTGTAGTAGTAAAACTAAACACTACTAGTAGTGACAACCCAACCACCCATGCAGAGCTCCCTTCCTACACCAAAAAAGAAAGAGAGCGAGAGAGTAAAGGCGAGCTATAATGTGTCTAGTGTGTGAATGCTCTAGTGAGCTCTTAATATCCTTCCATCTGGTGAAAATTCAGAATGTCCTACCCGTTCCTGTATGTTCGGGAAAGTGTGCACGAATGGGCGAGGGACAAAAATTCTGGGAAACTTGTTATTTTGTTATTTGAAGACAAGCAGGAAACAAGCACACGGCCGCTATATTTGTATTGGCAGCCAGCAAACAAAATTTTCCTCTTGGCTACAAGGAGAAACAGGAAAAGCGAAAGAAAGGTAATAGCAGAGAAGAAGCCGTTGTTGTGCTAGGAAGAGAAGAGAAAAAAAACGAGTTGCTTGCTATTGTTTAGGCTGTTATTTAACTACTGCCTTCCACCACCGTTTTTGTCCAAGTTTGGTATTATAACTGCCATTATAGTAGGGGGTTTTTATACGCACATTCTCTTTTTATGATGATATGAACACTGTCTCCCTCCCTATTCACTTTTGCAGAAGGATTCATTCACAATACTTGTCTCAAGTGCTGCTGTGCTTATTTTTCACCGGGTTTCTTCTATTACCTTTTCGGTGAAAGCGTATATGTATTGCATTCTTTCCCCGTTGTCGTAAGAAAGACGTGCTACTCCCATTTATATATCTCGTGCTATTTTTGACGACAAACAAAACAATTTGTTCAAGTTGTGCACAAGCCATATGTAAGTTTAGAGTAGGATTTTTAAGGAGGCTCTATGAATACGGGGGATGCCTTGACATGTGAAGCTTTACAAGGAAGTGGACGACGTAATAAAGAAATGCCATGTTGTTAGCTTGATGAAAAAGAGGAAATTCTGTACTTCGTTAGCGCATATATAAAAAGCGACAGTTCAAATATCTACGCACCTATTGCAAATTGTTTGGGCATTCCAATTGGGAAGGAAAGCGTAGTTGGAAAGTATAAAAGGGAGATCTAACCAACCAGGCCAAGGGAAACTACTGTAAAAACAGTGCATTACATGGGCGGCAAGTTGTAACGGTTTTTTATTGTCATCGTCAAATATAGAAGTGGCTTTAGGAACATGCACACTCAGGCGCCATTTTGGTTGATTGTCGTCGAGAAAAAGGGAAGGCAGTGGTGGTTGATAGGCCATGCAATAGCGAATTTTACGAGACCATCACATAAAATGGAATGTGGTGTAAAATTACCGTTAGCGACGGGCAACGGAGACACATTATGGGGGAAGCTGCTAGTTCCCCCAACTGCTGCCGCGGCTGCGGCAGCAGCCACAGCGGCCGCTGACGCTGGCGGAAAGAGCGATGGAAAAGGTGCTGTTCTGGGAAATGGCTGACCAAAGTTGGGTCTGTACATTGACATGTTGGGAACACCACTGCCGTTGAGTGTTCGACTGTGAAGAAGAAGAAAAAGAGAAAAAAATACGGTTAAACATGAAAAGAGCTGGTAAACCAGAAGATCTTAATATGTCTAAAAGGAAGTAAATTAACAACCTGTAGTCCACCAAAGGACTTCTTTCCATTGACTTGTTGGCAGAGTTTGCAGCAGCGGACGGATGTTGGCCCAGAATATTATCCACACTGGAAGTTACCGAGGACGCACCGCCATTAAGACTGAGATTTAGATTTTGATTGTTCATTCCATCCGAAGGAAGTCCTGGAGATGAGGAGCTAACTGATGTACTAATAGCAGCTGCGGAACCAATGGTGGCTGTTGCAGATGAAAGAGAATGCGCTGCCGGTGGGGCAGGCGGAGACGATTTACTACTCTTTTCCGGTGTTAAATCTCCAGCAGAATTGGAATTTTGGATGCCATTCTCCTTGCTGTTTCTGCTCTCATTCTGCTACACACACAAAGGAGGCAAAAATATTTTATGGTAAAACACCGCGGAGAAAGTGGAGAATAATAGCCAGAAATGATTACACGGTTCAAAGTTTTCTACACAGGGGCATATATAGACCAGAGCCGATTTCTAATAAGAAAAGAGCTGTCAATACAATAAAAGCCGAAGGAAAACGTCAAGTTAAGTCATGCCGAAATGAGACTACAACAGAATCTATAACAGATTCGTTATACTAATAATCTCACATCCTGTGAAAGTATTATGGACTGCTGTGATAATGCAATTGTGGGCTGGTGACTAGGAAGAAATGTAAAAGCTTACCAGGGGCATCGGCAAAGGTTGGCTAACAGGTTCTAAGCCCATTCTCATTCTTTTCGCATTCTGACTCTCGTTCTCACATGCTTGCGCTAAGATCTGCTCCGCTTGTACAGATGTTAAATGGGCTGGTGTTGGCCGTGACTAATTTATTCCAAGAGAAAGAACAAACACAAATAATTGGAACTTCATATATGTTCAATACACCACAAACACTAAAATGCTCATTTGTCAGATGGCTATATATACATTTGAGGGTTAATTTGTGTTCAACATTTCCGTTTTTTTATTCAGGGAAAGGGCGAAAACGATGAACTTCTGCAACGCTTGTTTAACAAACAACAATCCATCACAACATGGTTCACCAACCCACTCTTTACCGGCAATTTCCTTAATTTACCACATGTCTACACTTTACATATTCATCCTACCATATTGGCAGTAACACTCCAGATCGGCAAAACAACCAAACAGGTGTGTCTATCTATCCAATTCCAGTATATTATTTCTGCACGTCATTATAACATCCCATAAGCTTTTTTGTACCTCTCGAAGTATAAATATCTTTACTTTAGGTCCCTTAAGACGGCCCTTCACTTTTTCATTGACAAGAAACAGCTTCAAAGCTAAAAACAAAAGTTTTGACAACCCAGATAGGCACACATTTCCCCATTAAAAAATAAACGACCAAGAAAGTTGAAAAATCAGGTGAGAGAAAGCAGGATGGGCGTTTTCTTTCCTATCGAGTCTGATTACAAGTGCGCAACCTCATTGAAGTAAATAATGACTGTTACCAGTACTCGGAGAAAAATTGAGAGATATTATCAACAGAATGGGCCATGTATAACGTAAGACTGGCTGCCATTAATTTTCCCCGGGAAGTGTAGTGCATAAAACAAAAAGCTACATTCTATAAAGGCACTTGGTGATATGGGTATACATTTATTCTGGGGGAGAATCGTCGTGTGAACATTGTTGGTTCGCTGCAAGAAATGAGTACTCGCCCTCTTAAATACGTTATTCTCTGGGCTCATTATATACAATAGCTCTCTATATTCTCTCGTAAAAAGGGGGAAAGCTGACGGGCGGTAGCAACAGACGGTGCTCTTGGTGTAATCTTGGGTTCCAGACAGCAGGATTTATTTTTGCAAGATGGTCAACCCCAGCTCAATAAATCCTTCCTTGTTGCTTACTAAAACCGCTTCTTACCCAAACAAAAGTTCCCTACAGGTTCAAACGCCTGGTTACACAACGCGTTGTTTTTCCTCTTTCATTTGTATTTTGGTTGGGTTTGCTGTGTGGTACGAGTGCACGGTAGCATGTCGATGGGTTATTTTGAAGGTGGCGATATTTCAATACATACCGGGGCATGGTGGAATTTGGACATCAATTTATTTTCTGCTTTACCGTTAAGGAACAGCTATTTGCTGTTGTTTTTGTTTGCTGTACTTTTCACGTTTCAGTTGGTATAAAAACCGTAATAACTTTTTAACTTTTTTTCCCTGTTGTTTACGTGTTTGTGTGCGAGAGGGGGAAAAGAAAAAAAAGTCAAAGCTGTTTGTCTCTCAACAACACACCAAAAGACCGCCTTCTCTTCCCTACAATTACTTTATGAAGACAACTTTACCTCATAAACTTACCCAGTCTTGCGATTTCCCGAAGGGAAAAATGTGTACTCAAACTCCAAAGACTGACCTCAGCAGTGGGGGTGGTAAACAACACACAAGGAAAGTGTGCAATACGAAAAGGTAATTTTCATGGGGGTATTTGTCGTGTGGGTGAATTTTAATGGAAAATGAAACAAGTTGGGGTATTTCATGCGAAAGTTTAAACAATGCTTGCATTGCATCTCCATGCATGCACCACCACCAAAGTCAAATACTGCAAGGCTGTAGTAATGTCATGACAGGGGGACGATCGCGTATTTCCCTCGTTGGCGTTTGTGTATATAAAAAAAGGAACATTATAAAGACGTAGCGTTACTGTCACTTACATCTGAAAATTATGAAAAATGCACAACACACTTACTTAATGTGACGAGAAATACTACACACAAAAAAGATTATTTCCCTAAAAATGTCGGGTAAAAACGTAACCGTATTTTACGGAAGCAAACGCAGCGAAAAGTACGATCAACCAGGAAAAAGCTGCAACTTTCTTTTCTAAAAAAAATTTAAAAGGACGAACGAGGAAGGAGAAAGGAAAAACGGGGGAAGGAACGGCCACCAACTAGCGTCAGCCATCAACTAATATTTTCACCGCTACCCGTCACCCATTTAATAATTTAAGCTTTAACTTCACTACTCCCAGTGTCTCAATCCCTCCTCACCAGTCTTTAGGACGGGGTCTTGTGAATTATTTCTTTTTTCTTGATACCATCCCATCCCGTCTACCCGCCTGAAATGTTGCTTTCTCTAACCACACGGCTGATTTTTTTCTCTTCTTCTTCAAGTGTAATGCTAACAACGGCAACAAATACCCGCAGCTTTAGCAAGTGTGTGTGTTGGTGAGTCTTCCACGAGACAGCGACATGATGGGACTACTTCCCCCTTTTGTACCGTTTTTATATGCGCTGGGTTTTATACTTTCCCCGGCATTGCTTCCTCCTTTCATAGTTTCCCCTTTCCCATTTTTATTCACTCAGACTTTCTACTGACCTCAACTTTAGCATCGCTCACCCTCCCTCATAAAAAAACTATACTACAGATATACATAACCGTACTGTGTATTTTTTAGAGCTCTTACGTTTATACTACAGAGGAAAGGAAAAATGTGAAAGAGGACAAGAGAGAATATCGCTTTACAAGCTACGTGCTGTTTTTCTCAGGAAACAAGTTAGGCACGCTTTGGTGCAGCAAAATTCTAGCCATGGAAAAAACGGAAGTGGAAGTGTATTCACACATGTACCAGCACAACTCACGTTACACAAATGCTTTCAGAAAAAAACACTGCGGGTAGAGAGATACAGTTGCAGGCTTTATATTTTATTTTGTGTCTGGGTTTCACATCCCCAGCTGCACCAGAAATAAAAAAAGACAATTCCACTTGAGTTTTTTTTATTTCCACCGGTCGGTCTTCCATCCCAAAAACCTTATGGAAGTTAGGGATAAATGTGTCGAGCATTTTTTTTGTTTGAAGTTATAGTTGGGGATGCACATGCACCGTAATTTTGGTACTACAGACAAATATCCAGAAAGATTTATGCACATTTCTAATATCACGGGTATTACTATCAAATATAAAAACGTCAAATAATACTTCGTCATAATGTGTACATGCCAGGGACTATTTGACGCGTCGTGGTGCTAATGTAAACGTACCCATTCACCTTATAACGCGCGACAATGTACAGTGGTAGTTTCAGACAATAGCAAAGTAACGCCTGTAGCTTTTGAACCGATGAACCCCAAGCTATTCTATTTTGTTGGCGTTGTTCCCTGTTAAGTTGTAAGTTATGAGTATCCTGATGAATGATGCTCAACTCCTTCTAATAGTAATCTATCGGCACTCGAAATATTTTTAAACAAACTTTCTGTTATCACACCACTGGGCATTTATACTTAATTTTAATGGGGTAGACACTACTAGGCTACAAAATCTCTATTTGTTCCTTTATTCATTGTGGGCTATTTCCTTTTTTCTCTTCCTCTGTGTGTACATCCATTTCTTTTCCGGTTGAAAGCATAAATTTTGCATTACATTCGTTGGGGTGTATTACAAATGAAATAAATATTCACGACGGGGTATAAAATATTCTTGCAAACTTTAGAGTAAAGTTATATCATATTTTTTTTCTTTCTCGTATTATTACAATATATGACCACAATTCTACATGTAAGATTTGTAGTGGCAAGAAAAATGTGACAGTAAAATAAAAATGATGTATGGTGATATAATGGTGGAGGCGGTTGGCTGGTGGAAGTAGCTAGTTAGACAATGAGAGAAAGAACACCAGCATAATGGAAAGAAAAACGATCCACCTTCAGTTTTTCCCGCATCATGATCCCGCTCTCAACTCTACCAGCACCACTAGAACAACTACTTCTACTTATGGCAACAATTTTTTGGCTCCATAATAGGATCCAAAGCCTTTTCCCTCTACTTCACTTCAACTAATGATGAAGGAAAAAAGCAGAGGTAACACAAGCGAGAAATCTCATGGTATACATACATATCTATCGGTGGGTCTCTGTGAGAATACAATAATATGCCATTCAATTCCTTTTTCATTTTTTTCTCTCTCTCTTTTCTCTCGCTCTCTGAATGGGAAAAGTGGGGGGTGCTGAGGGGAACGGGAAAGAGAGAGAGAGAGAGTGAACATTTATATGGAGGGAAGTAACTGGGAGAAAAAAGAGAAGCTTTTTACTTTTTCTAGAATCCAGAGCTTGCGAGAGAAAAACAGCAGTTGGTTTACTGGTCTCTAGCTTAAAAATCCAGATTGCCAGGTTTCATGGCACATACTCTATCATATGTACATCCTACATGTATTATGTGCATACATACATATAAACACCAGCCTGTGTGCTCCTTTTAGTTTTTCCTCTTTCCCCGTCGTACGGGTTTCCCTTGTACTTGATGCTTTTTCACCCATTCTCCTCTCTCTCTGCATTACATTTTGCCGGAGAGATATTTAAATGCCAAGGAAGAAAGACGCAACGTTCCTATAGCTGGTACGCTCTCTCGGCCTGTGTGAGCCACTTACCAAACTTTCTTTTGCTGGCTAGTCTGACTTTATACGTACATGTCTTCCACCTCACGATCCTATTCCACGTACCTTTCTTAGTCAGTTTCGTTGGTAAGCTGGTGGGTCGTACTTTCTCTTTACTCACTTGTAACCATTGTGCACACAGACAACGGCAGGGAACAAGGGGAACTGGGTAACGAGAGTGAACACCTATGCATATACCGCACACGTACATACGAAGAAGGCTTCGTCATTGGCGGCACTCTACGAATATTTCGTTTGTTTATGGGGGAAAGTGTAGCGACTATCACAATAGTGATATGACGATCGCCAGGTTACCGAAAATAGAACATGCAGTCAAGGTTCCAGTATGGGTGCTACTAGTCAAACGAGGGAAAAGGAAAGGGAAAACAAGCAAGTTTTTTTTGTGCACCATTATAGCCGAGAAGTGTCGGTACAATTCCACCAAAAGTTTTCTCAGAAAAACGGGAAAGATGTTATGATGATGATGACGACTACAACGGAGGAAGGAATGGAAACATTCATTGTTGTTGGCAAAATGTTAGTGTTATGGGAGAGGTTGCTAGTGAAGAGAGGAGAAAAGGAAGTCTAAAGTTGATAAAAGAGTCGTGGGCCCGCACTATTTCGTAGAGTCATAACACCCAAAGAAAAATGTTCTTTTATAAAGAAAATCCTTCAAAACTTTCATAAAAATGAGGGCTACCAGGTGTATGAAGAACTGAGAAGGTGTAGAAAGAGGAGAGAGGTACGAGTATAAAAAAGG
The DNA here is from genome assembly GCA_027744055.1 of Callyntrura sp. NNG-2020. NCBI lineage: Eukaryota > Metazoa > Arthropoda > Collembola > Entomobryomorpha > Paronellidae > Callyntrura > Callyntrura sp. NNG-2020. Next base: position 6,319 of record JAHZNE010001318.1, on the reverse strand, counting down.
GCGCATCAGGGATCTATACCATAAAATGTGGCGTTGTATTGTTATCGTGAAAAATGCTGGGAGAAAATATCTCCAGGAATATGCCTTAAAACGCGAGTCAGTTTGCATCTACGAGCCTAGTAGTTTGAATGTCCATAATCTTTGAAATTCTTTGGCGATAAAGCTGAATATCACGATGATGATGATGATGATGATGACGGTTTATAGGAATGTAACTGCCAAGAGGTAAGAATAGCCCGACACGCGCTGTATATAACCAAAAACCTATGACGGTTTATAGGAATGTAACTGCCAAGAGGTAAGAATAGCCCGACACGCGCTGTATATAACCCAAAACCCAAGGTAGGCTTGTTGGTATGCGACTATTTTCTATTTTTTCTTCACGTGAGGAAAAGAGAGAGAGAGAGAGAGAGAGGGAGAAAGGGGAGTCGTAAGGGAAAAAAAGTTTTCTTGAGAAAGTAGCAAGCAGCGACGAGGAAGGAAGGAAAAATCGGTAGATACATAATATAAGTGGATGAGAGTGTTGTAGCACACGGAAAACCTTTCTAATGTCAATGGAAAAGAGTGAGAGGGAAAAGGAGAAAGCTTTTACTCGTAGCTTGCCAACCCTAATCCATCCATATTCTGAACATGACATGAGACAAGGTCTGAGAAAAAGGAAGTGGAGTGCGACCAACCGATGGCGACTGCATTGAAAACGGGAGAAAAATGCGCGGCATGCTAAGGTGCGTTTTTGAGGATTGCCTAAAAAAAGAGGGGGAGATTTTAGTGGCAGTTTACGGCATGAAACCGTGAATGTCAGCAGCGGGTATACCCGACATGATATATAAAGTGGGGAAATGAATGTTCGTGTTTGGGAAAGTTTGGTGAAAGCGGAGAAAAATTTGAAAGTCAACGATAAATGTGGGGAAGGGAAAAAAATGACCAGGAAAAATCGTACAATCGTATTTTTCAGAACGTTATTGTAAGAGAATGGCTTACATTGAACGCCTTCAACCGTTCAGGGTCGTACTGCTGGGTATCCATTTTATCTTCGGAATCATCATCATCGTCATCCTCGTCTTCTTTATTTCCATTCGAGGAGGTCTCATCCTGAACCATTTCATGGTTGGCGCCACTACGTTCGTTGAGTGACAATGGACTCTGAAAATTGAGGAACAACAATATCAATACCATTTTTTAACATGATTCAAGTAAAAGAGGTCACGTAGCACAGACAAAAACTTTAAATGAACGTCAGCATTCTCTTAAAAATTGCCGGGGATAAAAAGAACCTCCAAAGACATATACCACAACGTTGTTTAACGGAAGTAATAAAACCCATTGAACACCACTTTTCCATTCAATTCAGTTTAACCTTCCCCAAAAACACGAGCTGGTTAACTATTAAAAACCCCTTTCAAAATCTAAATCTCACAGCGGCAGTACATCATTATAATTTGCTGCTGGCTCCACTCTGAGAAGTGGGAAAAGCGTCCCAGTTGTGAGCCCGAGTAAAGAAAATTTAAAATTATGTTTACCCCATGCCTGCTTACGGCGGTGGGGTAAATAATAGTTGTGCCGGGGTGCAATCCTTCATTCACACAGCTTTACATCCCATAAAAGAAAGAGAAAGCGGAGAAAAACAAAGCACAAAAGGGACTGAAAAATGTACGAGGCGTTGAAACGTAATTTAATATTACCAGGGAAAACCAGATAGATGCTAACAACAGCAAGCAGCAATTCGCATCTTTACAAATTTTTTTCTCATAATAGCTGTTTATGCCCTAAAAATCGAAAACTGGTCTGCTGTTGTTTCTATTCTGTTGGCGAATAATAAAAAATGCTGTATAGCAGGGGAAAGCATTGCATTGATGAAAAAGGGTATTTCAATGATGATGCGCATTACTTATGGAGGTTTAGACCAAGATAAGCTGGGCGGTTGTAAGAGATGTATACTTTCTGTTTCAAGTACTACCAATAATACACTACAATGCAAAGATCTGTCTAGACAGTGTTAGCTACAATGTTGTTGCGTTTTTACCATCTCCCTACTTTCCCTTTTCCTTGTTCCAACCTAATACATTATTTCTACACAGAGAGGAAAAGCAACATCGAAGATAATAGAAATGATTACAAAAACTACACAATGGCACAAAATAAGTCAGTGCACTTTCTTTAATGCATTTAACAGTATTAGAAAAAAATCACCAAAGATGCATTATTCTCTATTTTCTCGCAACATTGAAAAAAAACACCGAGGATTTGTTTATGCGTAACGTGACAGGAAAGCTTTTTCTTTCTACAAAAAAATCCATTCTCTGTCGTTTTAATCTCAGGAAGGAAATATCATCGCATGAATATTGCATAGGGAAGCATTTTCAATCATTCTTTCGAGTTCACATAGGTGGGTATAGACTTTGTTGTTTTGGCAGAGGCAAAAGTTGCGGCTCAAGTTGGTCTCTTTTCGATATTGCATTGAACTTTTGTATGCATTATGTGCAGCATTGTGGTATTTTCCAAAAAACTTATAGCTCCCTCATAGTAAAATACAAGGGAAGTGCGTGCTCGCCGGGAAATACAAAGTTGATTTAGAATGTGATGCAGGTTTATACGAATTTTTTTAGAGAGAAGATAAAAAAAGCTATATAAATTTTATAATTCCGGAGTGGTAGGTAGACAGGTATTTCTACACAAAAACAGCTTACAAGATTGCATCTACCCAGAGAGAAATGCACAAGTTGCAGTGCAGGTCAGATACAAAAACTCTTTAAAAATGAAGGCAAAACTTACAGATTGTTCTCTAAAGTCGGATTTCCCATTGCTGTATATGTTATTGTTGGATCCGTTCGGTGGCGGCTCTTTCTTGAGACCCAAAGGATGAAAACCAAGCCAGTCACTGGTACCAGTTGACAAGTCTGATGATGGTGTTCCTCCAGCAGAGGCATCCCCCACTTTGTTGTCGTTATTATTTTTGGACCTTGCTCCTGCAAAAAAATGCAAGAAAAAAAATTTGTAGTGAAACCATGTAACGCTGTACGTATTATAATAGGGTTTGTGTGCTTTTTCATATGTCATTTGATATTATTATCTACCACCACGGGTTGTTGCAAGAGGAAACCGGCTACACCTTTTGGTCGGCACGGATGCACTAAAGTAAAGGAATGTACTTATTGCTAAAGTACACATGGAAATGGTCATACATTATGCATGAGTAACCAGACCGGTGGGAAACACCCGTTTTCTGCTCTTAAATTCCTCGCAACTCAAAGGAATCTTAGCTCGTCGTCTCCTGCCTTTGAAACACGGTAGTAGCTTTTTGTCTCTTTCCTAAACTGTAGTGAACAAGATGTATACTTTGGCTAGGAGCGGAGTGCTACTTTTTTTAATAGCTGCGATGCACGTTTCTAATGTCTAAGAAGTATTCGTTTCGTGGCCCTGTCTCGAGCTCCCATCCACCCAGACGTTTAATATTACCAAGTGATGTAACTCGAGAACGAGTTTCCCTCTTTTAACCCTTTCAGCTGTATAGGGTTACGAGATACCTACCTGGTCTCTCTAGGCAGTCACATGTTATGTACAAGTGCTGGTGCTAATGATATTTAACGTAGTTGGAAATGATAGGCGAGGTTGGAGGGTTTTCAGTTGCGTGCCTTTAATGAAATCGCTGATGGAATTATTTTTTTGTGCTCCCTAACGTAAATTGTAAACAAAAAAAATCTTGTGATTCAGAAAATAATATCACAGTCATATTATCTCTTTTAATTATAGTTAAACCAATAAGAGGAAAAACTCACTTCCAAAATAATTTCAACGAACAAATGGTATTAAATTCGCAAAATGTTTCCAACCCAAATGGCATTCTCATTTTCTCAATTCGCATTACGGTTTATACAATTTTTGTTCATTAAAGCAACGGAATGAATTTTTACCTTGCCCCACTAATTTGTGTTTCTATCGTCAAAGGTAAAATGTGGGAATATACTAGACACTTTTAGACGATCACATGCTAACGAAAAGGGAGAAAACAAAATTGAGTTGAGTTGATGTTTTCTCTATAAGATATATACATAGGAATGCTGCCTGCTTTCTCCTACAAGCCCACGCCCACTTTAGTGCCTTTAAGATAAAAATGATAACGATCATCACTTTCTCCTCTATTCACCCTTCTCCATTTCTGATATTACGTTGTAATGCGTGGGTATATAAACACACACGCCAGGTAAAAGTAAAATACAGCAAGACAATGTGCCGTCATGTCGAATGTTTGTGCGTAGTTCGTAGACATGCATACATTCATTTTTGAGAAGTTTAAAAAGTAAAATTGCGTATCTGTGCTTTCTTTCATTTGGGTTTCTCCCCGTAAATGATGTAAGTTGGTGAGCAAGTAACACAAAAAGGGAAGAATGAGATCGTGAAGGAGAGAAAACAGGAAAAGCTGAACGAGGAAGTGAAACTGTCGCTGACAGAGGTTTGTTTGCTGTTGCTAAGATGGTTATTTTTCTTTTACTTTTCCCCCTGACGAATTTTCCTTTCTCCTTCATACTTTTACCTCTCAATTCACCGAAAGCATATGCATACCTTCTTAGGGTTTCCAGAAGATACCGCACACCACCACCACCACCACCACTACATTTCTCATGACAAGGGCCAGACAACGCCAAGATAGGAGATAAAAGATAAGTAGAAAAATATTTTTCCTTCGATGTGTGTGTGTGTGTGGCTTATTGTGAGTAGATAATGGATGCACATACACACACACACACACACACACACACACATGGAGATACACATTGTAGTAGCATGCGGCATGCAAACCAAAACGGATACCGCATTACTTATATGAAACAAAATCCCAACCTAGAAACGCACATTGGTGGACTGTTGGATAAGGATGGTTTGGTAAGAAAGCTTTTACCATCAAACTTCGAAGCTTTTTACTGTTCCCCTCTTTTGGTTGTCAGATGGGGAGAAAGGAAAGGGGAGAAAAAGAAAGGAAAAAAGGTACAAAGGTAGACAGAAAAGCAAAAAGGGCTTTATTTTTTATGCTGGAAAAATTCTACGCGCGATCAGTCCATCTGTGTACCAAACGAACAGAGAGAAAACAGTCAGAACAAAACTTTATTCCTTTTTATATACGAGTGGGAGTAGTATATGGTATAACGAGCGTCATTTTATCCCCCGTTGTGTGACCTCGGGACACTTGACAAGCAAAGTAGCAGAACCACGACTGTCCAAAAAATCCTGCATTATGTATTTGATCGGAAGAGTAAGAGATTTTCGGCCTAGCTTTTGTTATGGTCATTACAGAAAGGATATATAGTATCTGTATATACATTAGAGGCTATATATTTTTCCTTTGTTAGTTGTCAGGCTCTATTTTCTGTCAAACTGGCGTACATACACGGATAGTTTCACGGGTTGCCTGCCTGCCAGCATTACGTATTGCTATCAAACACGCTGGTTGTAATGGTAGAAATGAATCAATTCAATTTATACTCGACGGTCGCCTTACCGTTGTCCTTATTCTCATTTGTTCCTTCTTTTCACGTTTGGGTTTATTCATTAGCACCCACACTCCCATATAAAACGAACAGGGAGAGAGAGACACACAAATCTGCCAAAAATTTTATTGAGTTACTAGAATAAAATTACCTTTCACGCGTGGATGTTCATGATCCTCTTCCGAGTTAGCGTCACTCATGTGGGTGTCCTGGAACAGATAGAAGAAAACAGAAGGGGAAAATTAAAACGACCACAAATACACATATTGGATTCTGTACTCTCTCAAATTTAGCAATTAAATTCTCTCCGAATTTTCACATTCGCAAGCAATCAAGGTAGTTATTGCAAAAGCAGGAGAGAGGGAGAGAGAGACGACAAGATTAAAATGAATTCGAGAGGACGACAGGGAAAGTTTTATTAGAGGTATGTATACTCTACCGCGGCAGCACAACGTTTGTGTAAATAAGGTTGTACTAACTATAGCATCATATGTGTATAAGCTTACGACTAAGAACAGGAAAAGCTCATATGCATCACTACGACAAATAAGTTTATTCAGAGGAAAGAAGCCACGCCACTGAAGAACAAAACCAACGTGTGGTTTTAGCCGACAAGCTTTTCATGTGTTAAATCATTAATTGCACGGTCTTTCAGGGATAATACGAAAGCCGGATCGTTTTCTCTTTGACAAACATCATTTTCTACCACGTTGTATCACTATCACTATTAAAGGCCCTATACATACCGCGTTTACTTAGACCTTAGGTGTATAACCCAGAGATGTGGTAGGCAGGCTACCTTTGGGTGATTTCCAGTCACCACGACTGTCCCCTGG
>JAHZNE010001317.1:0-11340 GCA_027744055.1 Callyntrura sp. NNG-2020 | reverse complement strand
GAGGGGCAATGATATCCAGGGACAATCATGTCGAGGGGCAATTTCACCCTCAGGGGCAATATGATCCAGGGGATATCTGCCGGCTACCGTTTCAGTAATAGATTTCCTGGCCAGTAGTGCAGTATCATGAATCATGGTGATGGTGAGGAGTTTATAGGGAGCAGTTTATTTTGATACATGCTTAAGGCCATTTTTCGGCAGTGATTTATTAATATGCAAGTCAGACTCAAACTATGTATATGGTTACACATGCATGAATGCAAGCTTGCAATCTGTTTTATAATTTTTTTCAACTGTCAGGAAAAAGAGCTTGAACATATCACTATTAATACTTTTATAGCGGATGAGCATCTATCTATCCAGCACAACACGAAAATTGTTTAGACATTTTCCCTTTACAAGTTTTTCCATTTTCAGGATACAATTTCAGTTGGCCTATATCAAGGTTATGTCTATATTTACTTGCTGGCAGGAGGATATGTATCATAACTCATAACGTTTACAGGGACGCACGCTGTGTGGCCCTTTGCAAAAGTTTCTTCATAACGTTTAGCAACAATAAAAGAAAGTGAGCCGGTCCACACAGAAAGTCTTACACCCAAAGCCGCTGCAAACGACCTTGATGAATTCAAGAAAAAGAAATTTATGAGTTTGGTATACATGATAAACGTTGTCCTGAATTTAATCTAAGAAACAGGCGGGTTCTAGTATTTACCCGGGTACGAACATCCTTGATATTGATTTGTTGTAACCTATTTAAGTTAGGATGTACCACACAGACAATAAATTTCCGCTCTTCTGCGACTGTTACAGAGGTTTTCTTGGTAAAGCTTTTAGTAGATAAGTGCATTTACAAAACAATTCAATTTCCTTTATAAGAAGCAACAGTATATGCATCCGTGTATGTTTACTTTTTACTTAAACAGGGTCACACTTAATGGAAGGCGAACTTTATTAAAAATTTGCACAATATGAGGTTAACATAGTTGGTTGCAATCTTAAAGAAAAATATGTGCTAGACTAGAGTCTAGACTGTTTCTTACCACGAATGTAATTTGTCTCACCTTTAGTCTGAATCCTAGTCGGTCTTTCATCTTTTTTTTATTATTTCATGCTTTCGTGCTAAAATGTTCTGCGTATTTGACGTAATTTGGTCTTCTGAACCAATAGCAGACAGACAGAAAGGGAAGATGAGAGAAAGGTTCTATTTTTAATAGAAAGTCGGGAGGTTGATGACAAGATTCTTATTTTATTCTCGGAATAATGAAGGTATAAAAACGAAATAAAACAGGTTCTCTCTTTATTTTCACCAAGGCTTAAGTGGCTTCACGTAACACATCAAAAGTTAGTAGACTTTTATGTTTGCCTTTCTATTGATAAATGTAAAAAGAATGCAAACAATGAATGAATGACATTATTTAACTAGAAGAAGCCACCTAAAATAAAAATAAGTTCACTCTGAAATACCTTTAGAGCCTTTCTATTCCCTCGTATAGTTAACTTACGGTTCCATTATGAGAGAAGACTAATGAAGTGAGTCGAGATCAACGAGGGGGAGGAGCTTTCCTATTAAAATGACTTTTCTTGGAATGGAATATTAACTGTGTTCTCAATTTTATAAGAGCAAAAGAAAGAGAAAACTTGAGACTCCCAGTAGTATTACGCGTTTAGATACTTTGTTTATGTTATTTGCTCCTTTAAATAAAGGATTCCCATTATCAGTAAAGTCAGAGTGCCGACAAGTGAGCAAACTGGTGACTGGAGTGAAAACATGCGATAATGATTTCATATTAGTAACTAAAACAGAGTTGGAGCTACAATTTAGCATACTGCTACTAATATTTAATAAGAAAAAGTTTAAAGGTTTCAGCTGTTCAGAATTCAGTGTTGACGTTTGAAGGTAACACATTTTAATGAAAAGGGGTATAATTAATTAAATTGACCGGTATGAAGGGACAATTCCAAAGACAATTGATTGCATTAGTGCGTGACCGTAATAAATTAAGACTGTGCTGGCTGTTGTATTGTCTCCAGACAAGGTTAAGGTCAATATATTTGATAGTAGTATTTTTGGGTGAGATTGTTTATTTTACTTCATTAAAGAATTGGGATTCCAATGTCTGCAGTATAACGTGTTTTCTCTTTTATTAAAGATTTACAAGGAGTTTGCTCTAATTTACAAAACTCTGAATGTTCGAACACATTTTTTAGAAATGATGAATGTGTAACAAAAAATACATAAAGATTGCAGTGGGAACACATTTTGTTTTTTGAATATTTTATCTTAATCATGTTAACTTTTTGATTGCAAAAAGTTTGCTATAGACCCTGCTCAAAAAAGGAGAAATAACATTATGACTTTCAAATAACCAAATGCAATCTGTCCTTTTATATACTACACGACGGGCGTCTCCAAGCTTTGCATATTTTTCTTTTCATTTAGAATTGAGGAACCCGTCTTGCAGAGCTCTTTGCGACTAACTCACTTGTGTTCCAACAGCGTCATCATCTTTGACGTCCTTGTCCCACTGCACTGATTGCCATTTGTCAGCTTTGACTCAGACAATATAAAGATGTTCGTGCAGAGTTGGGATTACAAAATTGCCTTATTTAAAACGTCCTTGGAGCGCGTTCTTAATTCCAGCTATGTAGTCTACAATAAAAGATTATCATTATTCACTCTTTTCTTGGCGCTATATAACTTCAGTGTTTTCAAGAAAAAGATTCATACGGAGAATACAGTGTACTATACGGGAGAGAGATAAACTTATCCTTTACGTAAAGGGTTCATAATATAAAAGACCTTACAAGACAAGTTTTATGCAAATTGGCAAATAGAGCGTCTGAGTGAAAGTTTTGTGTTTGAGAGCCAAACTTCCAGAGAGAATTCCCCTTTGGCAAATTACACGAAAAAAGGTACTTCCCTAATCAGAATTATTATAGTTTAGCTAGTTATTTCCTCTCTCCGAAAAAATCTCATCATCATCTGGACTGATCGCTCAAGTAGAAAATCGAGAAAAAGTCGGCCTGGTATTCTCCACATTATGAATAATTTACAGCCGTCTCAAAATCATCATCAGCATCAGCCTCCTTGTATGCTAAGTAGTTAGTGCATTTCCCCGCTCCTCTTTTCCACGTTTTTGTTCCTACTTTGTTGCTTTGTCTCTGTTGGTTGCTTTAAAGCTTTGCTTCTACCTTTGTACTGCCATCAGCATATTCTCTAATTAATGAGCACTTTTCATGTTAATTTAAATTTCCTCAATTTTGTCTTGCATTTCTTTCACTTTGCAGAAAACGGGGAAAAATTGTGTTTACACACGTAAAGTAAGCGGCACTTCTTCAAGAGTAAAATTAAATGTAGCTGAAAAAATGCTTCTCCCGAACTAGTGCTAGATGAATACACTATAATTATCTAATGCAAAAGCTAAATACCAAAAATAGCTCCACATCACGGATACCCTTCCATCTTCATCTTTCCACATTTAAAAATGCACTTCCAAATACATAAAATAGTACTTCGTGCTCGAAACATGATATATTCATACATAGAAGTTATTTCCCCCGTTCTTCTCCTCAGGGAAGTTTTTTTTATTCCGCACGTTTCAGCTAATATTATACACGGGCAATGCCGGCACACGTAGTAAGTAACAGTTAGCAGAGTTCACGCTTCAAAAGATTTGAAAATAGTAATGAGAGGGAAAGAGAAAAATACTGAAATGGTAGAAAATATTCTCATTTCATCATGGTTTCATTTTTTGGCGTCTGTATAAAGAGTGAATATACTACTAGGAGCAGCAGCTCTTTTTTTTAAAAAAAATATTTCATTTATTAATAGCATCATCAGCACAAGTCCATGTAGAAATACTACTCTTTAGTCATGACCATGATCATCATTATCATCGTCATCATAGCATCACATTTTAGCGTGAAATTACACGAACTCTTTTAGGCGGAAAAGACAGAGGGCAACAACACTTTTAAGCCAGAAAGGACCAACGGACCCAGTACGCCTTCATGGAGAAGAGTAATTGCCCACGAGGATGGCATTAGTAAGGCAATTCCACAAGTCTTTTTAGTACATCTCACGTAATGTAAAGCTGTATAGAAATACATATATAGAACCTCTTTCAGAACCGTCAATGAATAATAAGGCTTCCATGAAATGAAGTGAAGATGGCAAAACAAGAAGAAGGAAGGGAATGAATGTGCTTTATGGCAGGATACTTTCTCTCTTTTTCTGACAGCAAATGAGTAACAATGAAAAACGTCTGAACGTTCCGGGGAAGCAACCAAGGAATAAAAACGGTGTGGAAAGAGAGGTGCACCTAAAGCAATCCTTTCATCAGCACTCGGTTACCATTTTTCTGTTTTGCCTCTCAGACGTACACATGTGGAAAGTTGTATAGAGATGAAGGCACTGCACAGCTCTTTCACGGAACTGCACTGGCGAGTATGTGTTTGGGAGTGATGATGATAATGTAGATGTTACAGGACATGGCTCGTTGACGGCCTTTCAAAAGAGTTTCTTTTCACTTGCTTTATTTTTTTCTTGTCATAACGAGAACCCCGATGTAATTGCAAGGATAATGACGTAGCTGAAAAATTTCGCTGTATTTTTTATTTTCTTGATAAGTGCTTTCAGTTATGGAAAAAATAAAGCAAATGACTTTCAGTTCCTATAATCGTATTTCTTTCCTTTGGGTTACTAAATGTGTGATGGCTTCAATGAATGAACGCATGTGTAAAATTTGGTAAACGTCTGTGTGGCCAGGAGCACTTGGTGTTCCGCAAACTACAAGATGAGGAAACCGACGGACAGACAAACATGACAAAATCATAGACAACTAGATAGATGGAGTAATATGCTTTGAGCTGCGTAATAAAGACTATCATGACACAAGGCACGGTGAAACTTGTAGGCATGTAAGAAACTGTATTACGGAACGTAGGCAGAGAATGAGTGTGATCTTCATTGTCATCGTGGTCCCATCGTTGTTGGTTCGTGTGTGTGTGTGGTATTATTAGAGTATTAGTTGCCATTGACTTGCCGACCGACCACTGCCACCCCTACTGCTATTACTGCACAGACATTACCGCACCGACCCACTGACGACCATTGGTGTGGTCGTGCTCTCCGGTACTCATTATAATGAAACGGGAGTAAAAAAGGAAGAAAAAAACAGTGAAAGAGAAAAAGATGTTGTCATTATGTGTGAGTGATATACCTATAGAGCATTGTTGAGCTTACAATGTTCTCTATACACTTTCCCTTCAAAAAGCTTTTGTTATTGTTTGCTAACAAGGGAGAGGAAGTGGGTACAATGGCCTTTCATGTTATTGTATTATTAGTGTTACCACTGAAGCAAAACTACACATTACCCTGCCATTTTTGATGGGGTAATACCCTTTCTCGTCGACAACACGAAATCCGAGAAATTTTTAAAGACTCCGCAACAACTCTAAAGGTATAAATTTTAAAGAATTGCGGTTTATCGAAATTTCGATGCTTTTAAACAACATTACTACATATACCCCAAAACTATTTTTAAAATTACAGGAAGTGTTCCATACCAAATTGACCACAATAGTCGTCCATGTTTTGCACGTTGTACTTAATAGACGTTTTCTAGGACGACGTGAAACCAGTACTGTTACCTTTTGCAAAGCAGGTTTTCTATGAAAAAACTTTCCCTAAACTATTTTACAAGTAGCATTATTATTTCCACCCATTTACCGCTCAAGTGTATTAGAAGACTTTACTTATACTTTTCTGAGTAGGCATTTTGCTATATTTTTTACAATTGACTAGCTCGTTCTGTATAATTCAGAAGCCTACCACTTGCTCAATAAAAGTAAGAAATAGACATTAGGTATATAGTATGACTACCTATTTTTCGGTACGGTTTTGCTCTTTAATGTTGAACTTTCCAAAGGAAATCCGACACGTATGTGCTCCCCGCGTATGAGTATACCATCGTCGAAAAACTGCCTAAGAAAATCGTTAAAACCAAGAAGAGAAATCGGGAAGTGGAAAAAATGCCATTTTCACATATCATGGATCACTTACATTTTCTCTGGTTCTAACTACCTACGTAGAAGAGTTTCCTCACAACAGCCCATCATCATCATCTTGATAATATGATCGTCAAAAGAATCTCACTTCTTTTGACTTTGAACATTTTCCCTCCTCACTCTATGCATCTCTTGTTTCTACCACAGATTCTTCCCTCTCTCTCTCTCTCTCTCTCTCTTTAGGATTCTCTTACACCAGATCTACTATTGAAAACGTATTATGATTCCCAACATAGAGCAGTACATAAAATTCCCGTTAAATAAAAGTGAGAAACTTTTCAAGAGGAAGCGGAGTCATGGAAGGTGCAACTTCCATGTTCAAAACTACGTAGGTATTTTGTTTGTGCCCATCTTCTGGAATTCCTATTGCTCCATCCTGCTTCTCTCGACTCCCTTCTAGCGTTTATAGATAATGATAAACCCTATTGGAAATTCAGATGGATTGTTTAAAAGTAACCTGAATGCACCACATGATGCTACTTTTGTACGTGTGGAATGCTTGCATGTATGATGCCTTTCTGATAACATAATTTTACCCTTTACACCCATGTTCCACGAATTATGGACCCTCATAAAACAAGAATAAACCCTATCATCAGGGAACATGAATCATGAAAAGTGTAACGTATCCCACCCAATTCTACCCACTCAGCCAGGTAAAAACATTCTTCCAACCGTTACAATAGTTTGGAATCATCCTGGTTTAGATTTAAAAATCGGTGAGATATTACCAAGAGAAAACGTTCAGTGTGCGTGTGAATATACTACACTCTTGGATTGGTNAGTTTGGAATCATCCTGGTTTAGATTTAAAAATCGGTGAGATATTACCAAGAGAAAACGTTCAGTGTGCGTGTGTATATACTACACTCTTGGATTGGTTTACACACAAAGTGGTAGGTTAACGACACGCGACGAGATATTTTTTAAAAAGGGGGGTTCTTTTTGCGGGGAATAAAATCCATTTTGTATCGTCATTATTATGTATCATTGCTCACATCTTGTCATATCAAAAGACCCCGGCCAAACCGAGGTGATATTGAGGAAAAAGGAAGGAAGAGTAAACTGCCGACTCACTTGTATTTTTTTTCTTTTATAATTTCAAACACCGACAAGGGAAGAAATGGTACTAGTAGAACAGCCCACCCTAAGCATACTTAACTACTTGTTATGCACGCCTTGACACTTTTCATGTCGTTATGATGTCAAAAAGATAGCATGGAACATCCAAAAAGGAAGAGAAGATTTTAGAGTATTTTAAGCAGCGTTTCCTAACCACAGAGGATGACAGCCCGATGGTAAAGATAGCATGGAACATCCAAAAAGGAAGAGAAGATTTTAGAGTATTTTAAGCAGCGTTTCCTAACCACAGAGGATGACGGCCCGATGGTGAAATGGTGTTATTACAGCTACTGAGTTGCATCTGCTGCACTTTTTTTCTTTCTCTCTCTCTCTCTATCTCGCTCCCTTCACTGACACAACAGTGCAAGCTTTCAGTCTGTTTCATGAGTAGTGGTAGTGAAAGTGAGCACAACATATCATAACAAACGGTTTTGTGAGACACTGACATTGTCATAATCATACAGTGCAACTGCAACGCTGCTGCTCAGCTGTTACTGATGTTACCGTCAAGTGCAACATTTTTAGGGAGAGGAAAGGAATATTATGAAGGATTGATGATCTCACTGCCGTGTGTGCTTATCTGCTCGTTCAAGAGAGCTTCTCTATATTATAATATTGTATTTTTGAACTTGAGGACGTATAAGTTAGTGTATTATTTTCAATGGAAAATGGAGGGTGACTCGGGCTAAAATATTCACATCATGGAGACGGCGAACCATTCATTTTTTAAACTGCATGATCAGACAGACAAGTTCACTTTCCTTTTCCTTCCTTCCTACCTACTTTAGTGAACAAAACATCAGAAAATGCAGGAGGAATAATAACATAAAAATGCAAGAGAGAGGGAGAGAAACAAAATGAATCGGAGGGAAAGTAAAAATGTGGAGGATGTTTGTTGAAAACGGCCTTGTGAAGATGTTACTGCAACAAAGGACAAAGCTCGTAACAATATTGCTCTTCTTTCCGCATACCTTCTTGAATTCGACGCCAAAAATTCGACAGACACACAAATACACACAGGGTCTTCCCACTTTCCTTTTCATTCATTTGAAAAATGTGCTATTCTGTTCGGTTTATGCTAGTCTATTTTGTACCCAACCGTAGAAAAAATGTACTGATATATACAGACCGTTTTTATACAACGTTTTCATTACAGGGCTACCATCACCACCACACTGCAACAGAAAATAAAGCCAAACGAAAAAGTCTGAAACTGATCATCAAAGTGAATTTTCTATGGAGGGAGACATGTATGATGCTTTTGTATTATCTTTCATTGTAATTCTGCTTCAGTATATACAACAAACTCATAAAAGTACCACTGTTAGTGCAATTTATAAGGTGGCCTACGCTCCCACAATATTTCATCTTATTCGTATGATGACGATGATGATCCAGTGCTTGTATATAGTAACACCAGAAAAAAAGGAAGAATACGAAGCATAAAAGTACTTTCTCGAATGGCACTATGATTTTCGCCGTTCCAGAACAAGCTGGAGAACAAGAAGAGAGATACATAAATAGGCACCTTTATATAAATCCAATCTCTTAAGATCAGAATCGTACGTGGTTATTGCATTTCAAAAGTGTATAAGCATCACAAGGCTGCTTGTGAGTTAAGGAGAATAAATATAAGTGCCTAGTAGTCTACATGGGTATAGTTTAAAGATTTTCTGGGGCCGGGTGCCTGGAATGTTTTCTTTTTCTAAAGCAAGAAAAGGAATTTCTGCTCCCGTAAAAATAATAAAAACGATTATTTTTCTTCTTTTGTACTTTTTTCCCTCGTTTTCACCAGTATTGACGAGCGAGAAGAAAGTAAGGAGATAGAAAAACAAGATATAACATCTCAGAATCCGTAATATATACAACCCTGCTAGCTATAATAGATTCTGAGAAGTACTAAAAGTCTTATTCCGTTGTGCAGTTTTCCAGGCCATTCTTGTTGATTCTTTTTTTTTCTTTTACGAGACGACGATAGCATTTAAGTGGTTATTTGATTCCCTCCTGCTTTATTACGGATAAAAAGCTGCGTGATCCGTTTTCTCGGGCATTATCCAGGTTCTCGCATACAATAAGTCGAGAAAAATGATACTGGTAGAGAGAGAGTGAGCACACAGCGTATATCTATAAAAGAAGCTCTACAACAGTCTGCTTCAATTTTCAAAGTGTCGACATCAAATGTTTATCTGTAATTTTTTCTTCCATGAAAACTACAAAAAAATTAAAGAGAAATGAATTTACCACGCTACAACGCTGATCCACCTTCCGTATCTCTATATATCTCTCTTTGCTTTGTGGAGACCAGGAGACATACAGCTTATTTGGTTGGAGGGAGAAAAAAGTCTTTCTAACTTAAAAATAAAAAACTTCAAAGAAGAAGGTAAAACGATCCGAAAAAAGTATTTTTGTTCTGCTTCTGTACATCTCTTCTTTCTCCGTTTTATAAAGAGAAATGAATTTACCACGCTACAACGCTGATCCACCTTCCGTATCTCTATATATCTCTCTTTGCTTTGTGGAGACATACAGCTTATTTGGTTGGAGGGAGAAAAAAGTCTTTCTAACTTAAAAATAGAAAACTTCAAAGAAGAAGGTAAAACGATCCGAAAAAAGTATTTTTGTTCTGCTTCTGTACATCTCTTCTTTCTCCGTTTTAATTTAAACTGAGAGCGAAGCTGGAAACAAGGTGCGTGCTCATCTATTGTACAACTTGCCAGATTTTTTTTAGCTCCTTTCCTTCCAGGGAAAAGGAACCTGCAGTCTGTGTTTCAGAAAAAGACAACTGTGTTCAACTTTCAAATACGCGGTAAATTGGAGAAGCAACAAAGCTGAATGGGAAAGAGGGAAAAGCACATTCTTCTACTGTAGTTTGCTTTGTACCTAGACAAAAAGGGAGAAGAAACAAGAATCTTTTTCTCTTTTATTTAAACAACTTTTTCAGCCTTGGCATCATCATCTCATCAACGGTAGTTCAGTACTCCTGTTTTTGAACAGCATCGCCATCATTTATCCTTGAACAATTCAGTATACAAGACACAAGACGCATAAGCATATTATTACACATTTTCACTGCAACCTGTAATAATATTACCACCGACGCTACTATATTTCATGCTCTACTACTAGTGCAAGTGTCCTGCATAGTTTGACTGAAGATACGTGAAGAATCCGGAAGGAAAGGAGAAAATTCTCTGTGTATAAATGATAAGCTGAAAGAATGGTGTGCTCCTTCTTGCTCCCGTATCAAATGCACCCCTGTCCCAACTCTCTCGACCCGTGCAGCTTTGGAAAAGTTAGTTTTTCTCTTTTTTATGTGTTTAAAAATAAGAGGAAAACTTGAAATTTTTCTCCTTCTTTCTTCTTGTTTCCTTTTTCCCTTCTTTCCAGCGTTGTTGGCCAACTTGATGTGAAGTGAGGCAAGTGAATTTGATGCAATGCGTTTGGATGCGAACGATGCGTTTTATGTTGTACTTAACCATTTTTCTCGTATAATAGGTACATTTTCTCCGACAACCAGCTTACGGAACGAGAAAAAGGCTCCTCGCGCACAGTGTACACAAATACTCTCTTGTATTAGTTTATACTATGCAGTTTTTTACTCTCCTCTTCCAGCAGCAGTACAAGAAGAGTAACAGTAAATATTATGCACAATGTAAGTAGACTACTTAAATGCCCTCTTCTCTCTCCAGTATTATTACGCGTATAAAAAACTACATTACATGCTCCTATAATAAAATAGCAATAATGTACCCAGACCCAACTCTGTTTTGGTGGGTATGCCTGCCCACGTGAAAGAAAAAGAGGATTCATTCATTCACATTAGGAAAGTCTTATATAGAGGGAGTGTAAGCAGACAAGAAAATATAATGCACCCCTTTTTTGCTTCCTTTCCTTCTTCCTTGTTAAAAAGTAAAAAAAAAGTCGAAAGCATCTCATTTTTTCTTATTCTTTTTCCACACTTCCTATTTTTCCGCTGTACGCACTCTACCAACTTATCTGTAAAGCAAACTCTGTCGCCTGTGCGCTCTTTTCTCCCTCTTGGGAACGTAGCTATATACGCGATTTTTAGGTACATTAGGTGTACTTATAACAAAAACCAAAAAGGGCTTTCATTTCAGCTCGGCATTGTATGGAGGCGCATTTTTTC